>PVHP010004478.1:32657-70833 GCA_004024765.1 Zapus hudsonius | reverse complement strand
ATCAAAGATTTGGCAAGAGCCTACCGTAGAGAACTGGTCTGTGTCTCACAAAGGACTGTTGTATTTCCTCAGTCCAGCAACTCCACTTCTGAGTCTATCTACTCTTTTTTAAAAATGTTTTATTTATTCATTTTCAAGGAGAGAGAGAGAGAGAGAGAGAGAGAGAGAGAGAGAGAGAGAGAGAGAGAGAGAGAGAGAGCACCACAGCCACCACCTTGTGGGTCTGGCTTATGTGGGACCTGGGGAATTGAACCCAGGGCCTTAGGCACTGGAGGTAAGTGCCTTAACCGCTGAGCTATCTCTCCAGCCCTGAGTCTATCTATTGACAGTGACTTGCGCATTTCAAAATCCTAAGGATTGCCAGAAAGCTCCAGTGGCTATCAAGATAGAAGCAGCTGGACCATTGTTGGTACCTGCCCTCGCCCAGTGGAAAATTGTGGAGCTGTAAAAGAGAACGGGACTCTTCCCATATGATTTGGAGGAGTTACTTGCAAGGATATATTAGTCGCAGGGATCTGTGAAGCTCAACATCTCAAAGTGCAGAGCAGCCTAAGCCACTCTTCCTCACTACGAAGAGAGCCAGGTTTTAAATTTGATTAAATTAGACCTTAATAACTGAGGAGGGGCCGGAAGAACTGTCCCAAACTAATCTATCAAACAAGAAAGACGCAGGGCTGGAGAGATGGCTCAGCGGTTAAGGCACTTGCCTCCAGTGCCTAAGGCCCCAGGTTCAATTCCCCAGGACCCACATAAGCCAGACCCACAAGGTGGTGGCCCTGGTGCATTCTCTCTGTCTCTGTCTCTCTCTTTCTCTCTCTCTGCTTGAAAATGAATAAATAAAATATAAAATAAAATATTAAAATATTATTTAAAAAAAAAGACCCAGCCTGGGTCATTAGTCCAACTTTGTACAAGAAGGAGGAGAGTATAAGTAGAGGAGGTGACAGCCCCCACCCCCAAGTATTATGTGGCATGAGGAAGGGTTAAGGTCCCCCGAGGAAAAGGGGGAATTGAACACACAGGAGAAGGGGAGCCATGGCAAGCTGGGTCCTATGAAAATGAGACCATGTATAGAGATGATCTCAACATTCTATCCAGCTCTTAGCATTTCCTAATCAGCCCTATCCATCGGAGTGTTTGAATTAATGTGAGGGTTTACATGAAAACTGGCTTCTGTGTTTACATTCCTGTACTAAATTTGCTCAAGTCTATTATAGAGGTCTGGGGAGGTGACTCAGCAAAGTCACCTTGCTGACTAAGCATGAACATCTGGGTGCATCCCCCCAGCGGCACACGCAAGCCGCTGATGAACATGCACCTGAAATCCCAGTGATACTGGGTGTTGGAGAGGGTTGGGATTTAGATGACACCCAGCAAAAATTTCAATGCACCCCAAGTTTGAAGAGTATCCGAGTTCTTGTCTATAAAGTTAAAGAATTAAAATCATAGACAACAAGATAGTAAGGTATAGTGGTAGACTTTATTATTTAAGGGAACATGGGGAGTTACAGAGGTCTCCAGCCACCAGTGTGGGGAAAACACGTGTCAGAGAGTTTAACAGAACTTATATTGTCCAGCTAAACAATCAGAAGAAGAAAAGATAACAGGGAGCTCCCATCATGAGAAGGAAAGGTTCATGAGGGAAAAAGTCTGGAGCCTTCTCCCACCCCAGCCATTAGCTGGGGTGGGGTAGGCCTTACTTCCTAAGGACAGGAGATTCAGAGGTCCTTCTGTTAGCCTGCCATGTGGGGAAGAGAGGGCTTTCTTCTAGGGAAGTTAATTTAAGTTTTCCTCAGGTGAGTCAGAGAGATGGCTGATTGGTTCATATCTGACCAACCAGTTTTTGCCCCTAGGTTGTAGCTCTAGCTGGACACCTCCCACTCAAGGGGAGGGGTTGTCTCTGCAGACATCTGACCCATCACACCAGCACAGAGAAGGGGGAAACAGCAGAACCCCTAGGACTTGCCAACTAGCTTTGCTGGCCAGATTGATGACCTCTGGGTTTATTTGGGACCCTGTCTCAAAAACTGAGGTGGAGAGTAACTAAGGTAAATACTCAGCGATGACCTCTGGCTTCCATGTGCACCTGTGTGTGCACACACACACACACACACACACACACACACACACACACGAATATACATTCACACAGGCAAAACATTCTATTGTGCATATTTAAGTTATAAAACATGTTATACTATATATATAATAAAATGGTTTTTATAAGCTATCCTACCTGTCATTTCACAGTTATCTGTTTCTGTCTACAGCAAGGGCTGGTTAGGTAGCAAGCTCTCTGAACACAGTGTATCACCTGCTGTAGTATCCACCGTTCATTCTGTACTTGAAATGCTTTCTGTCTCTCCCCAGTGGAGTTTAGGATATGAAATCTCAACAACAAACTTGGAATAAAATCCTTAGGCCTGGCCGGTCCTAAGACAAACCAGTACTTGCTGTTCCTTTACCCAACAAGACAGCCCTGCCCTAGCTCCCTGGAGTGGTTGCCCTGGAACTCCCTGGGGTGGCTGTAATGGAGACCTGTGTGGGAGGAGTGGGTGTTGCTTACTGGAAGTAGCTAATGACCTCAGAAGCACTTGGGGACCCACAGAGAGGCTTCCAGAAAGCCTTGTACTCACAGGCCACCTGCTTAGTTGTGGTGTTTCCAAAGACAGGCCAAATGTATCCAAATGTTATGGAAAGGCAGCTGAGGGCTTGGAAAACAGAATCTCTGGAGAGTTCTGTCTACTTCATGTGTTTTCACAAAGGCTAATTCTCCTCCTCTCTTTCCTATCTCCTAAAACCAAACACCTTCAGCTCATGGATAAGAGGAAACTTTTGTTTCCCACTGTTGAAACTGCACCCAGGGAAGTGGCCTTGTCACTTGGTCATTTCCATCCGTTGCGCTGGCCGATGGCCACTCACACTTCATGGTCCCCTAGATGTGTGTGAGAGGCTCACTTCCAATTAGCAGATAGACAAATCTCCTCCACTCTTATGATAATGGAGATTTCCCATCATCATGGAAACTCGGGCCCTGGAAGACATCAGAAATCTGGTTTTATAGCAATGATTACTGCAACACATTAAAAATACATGTCTTTTTTATTGGAAGTTTCCCATTTAAATTTTAAATTAAATACTATAAAGCACTTCTTCAGGACTTGGCTAATTATTCTTGCTGTCTTTCTTGTTTTTGCCACCCACAGACTCCCTGATTCCCCCTTTTCCACACACATACGTTAAAGGAGCAAAGGTGTCTGGTTCACCATTGTTCTGTTACCTCAGCTCCTGGGATATCTGAATCATACGCCAAGATGTCCCTGCAGAACGGAACTTCTCAGATCCCTGACAGTCCTTTCTTTCTTTCTTTCTTTCTTTCTTTCTTTCTTTCTTTCTTTCTTTCTTTCTTTCTTTCTGTCTGTCTGTCTGTCTGTCTTTCTGTCTTACTGTCTTACTGTATTATTTATTTATTCCTTCTTCCCCCTTCCTTCTTTCCTTTCTTCCTCTTCCTCCTGCTTCTTCTTTTCCCTTCTCCTCCTCTTCTCTTTCATTTTCTCTCTTTGAGACAGGATTTCTTTATGTAGCCCAGGCTGACCTCAAGCCTGTGCCCCAGCCTCCCAGTGCTGGGATCATAGACGTGCGCCATCAAGCCTGCCTTCACCTCTTCCTTTCTTTAACTCTGCATTCATATTGTAATTCACCAATGCCCCAACCTTCCACCTCCAAACTCAGTGACCCCCGACCATAGAGTCCTCACACCCAAGTCTTCTACCCCTGAACTCAGTGATCCCCGATCATAGCCTCCTTACACCCCAGCCACAACCTCAACATCCTCTGATCTCATCGTGGAGAACGTGACCCCTCCACTTTTTCACAAAGCTAAATCCCCTTGGTCTCAGCTTCAGCACCCTCCTCGCCCAGCTGAGGTGATCCAGCCTCACTTTCTGGTCTTCTCTTGCAATGATGCCTAAACATCTCCCCCGCCCCCACCCCGCCCCCAACTCTGTCTCTGCTGTTTTGGATTTTCTAATCCTAAATCAGACTAGAGAAGAGAGCGCAGGCATTCCTGCCCATGTGAACCCTCAGGCGCAGCCACACCAACCAGGCTCCCTCTGTCCCCACCACCCCTGATGCCTTCCCTCTAAGCAGTCACCTGGCTTCTAAATTCTGGAGGAAACTAAAACCAGAAACAGTTCTCTTACTGCCACGTGCAGAAACACGTCCCTATCCGTGTCCTGTTCTGCCCCCCCTTGTCCCAGCCAGGATCCCCTCTCCTCCCAGGGAGCCCCTCTCTTGCCCACTGCTTTCTTCCCGTCAGCATGTCACTTGCCTTTTCTGCGTTTGAAGAGCTGGTCCCCAGCTAACAGGGCTGTTTTAGGGGGTTGTGGGACCTTTAGGGGTTGGGACCTGGCTGGAGGATGTGTGTCAATGGGGGCAGCCGTATGAGTTAGGGCCTAGAGTCCCTTCTAATCTAAGATCTAATCTCAGGGCCTGGTCCTTAAAATATAGCAAAAATGGTGTCTCACACTCCTGCAGCTCAGAGCCATGCCTTCCTGGCCATAGGGGTTCACATCCCCTAAAACTGTGAGCCAAATAATAATAATGATGATAAAGAATGATACTATGACTAATAATACTAATAATGATACTGATTATGATAAAAATAAATCTTTCCTCATTTCCATCTGTAAGGGATTTGGTTATAGCAATAAGAAAAATAAGGGGGCTGGAGAGATGGCTCAGTGGTTGGACACTTACCTGTAAAGCCTAACAAGCCAGGTTGTTACAGCTTATAATCCCCAGTATCCACATAAAGCCAGGTACATAAAAGTGGTGCATGTGTCTGGAGTTCATTTGCAGCTGCTGGAGGTCCTCATGCCCATTCTCTCTCTCCTTCCTCTCTCTTTCTTCTTCCTCTTCTTCTTCTCTCTTGCTCTCTCTTCTATCTCTTTCTGCTTGCAAATAAATCAATAAAATATTTTCTAAATAATAAAAATAACTAATACAGGCTCACCTAGCTATGTGAGCTGCCTTTCCCACTTCTGTACCAGGAGAGAAACAGCTGATGGCTGAAGCAGAGCCTGGAGAGGCCGCCTTGAGTGTCAAAGGATCCCTGACTCCTGAATTCACCTCAGGATGCCAGCCCTACCTCTTCTCTCCCAATATCTGCCCAGTGAGGTCACCAAGGGCTGGCCTTAAATCAGACTGCGAAGGGGCAGGATGTCTGGTGTCTATAAATACTAGTTTTGTTTTTGATTGGGCCGTGATGTTTTCTCCTCAGAGTATGTGCTGAGGTTTGAATGTCACCAACGACCATATATTAGAAACAGTCCCCAATGCAAGCGTGTCACCGGGTGGGGCATTTAAGATACGACTGGATCAGGAGGGCTGTGTAATCATGAGCGTATTCATGTTGGTATAAAAGAGATTTGAGGGGACTGAGGAGATGGTTCAGTGGGTAAAAGCACTTGCTTTCCATAAGGATAATTGAGGCAGAAGATGGACCAGACTGAGGTCAGACAAGGATACCTTTATTCAGCAAGGAACGGAGAGTGGACAGCCATATCTGAAGTCATGTTCCTTCAAAAGCCCTCTGCAGGCTCTTTTTAAAGACTGTAGGTAAAGTTTGACAAAAGGTGACCATATGAATGTGGATTGGGCTGGTGGCAGAGGTCTTTTCAAAAGGGCCTTATCTGAGATAGGGTTCTTCAGATATGGAAAACATTCTCCCAGGTGCTCAGGTGCTGTCCTGGTTCCTGTGTAAAAGCATTTTCCCAGCCTCAGAGAGCCACATCTTCCCTTCACAGGTAATATGCAGCCCTGGAACTCTGATCTCACTTGAAAAAAACTCATAAGAAGAGTCTAAGAGTGTTATGATGCATTCCTATTGCATAACTATTACGGAAGAACTGAGTAAACAAAACATGTAACACCCAGGATGTAAATGAAACTCACAAAGCTCAGGGCCCTCCTAAGAGTGACAAGATTCACAAGGCCCCTCCCCAACGTCACATAATTGGCTAGGGACTCTCCCACTTGCCAAGCTGCCTGCAACCCATGCAGGAGCTGAGGGATGCAGTGTGTGTGAGCAGTTACCCATGCTGGGTGGGCGCCATCTGATGATGGAGCTGCTTCTGTAAGTGACCCTAAGGGACTCATGGGTTCTCTGAGACTTGCTTGAGTGAAAATGTTTCCTTGGTCATAGGTACCTTATCTGGGTAAATGGATTTGGTTTTCATGTCTCCCCAGAAAAGTCATGCGCTTCCAGCAGCCAAATGGGTCTGTTATCACTGAAGTAAATGAGGCCTTTGTCTGTCCCGCCTCCAGTCATGGAACCGCACCCACTGCCTACCTCATTCTCAGCTTCGATAAGGCCTTTCAAGGGAGATGCCTCTGAGGTGACTCAAAGGTGCTCATTTTGAAGACAAAAGTGCCTGCTGTCCCATTGCAGTGGGGAACACGGTGACACTCACATCATCTTACTCTTCTGGCCACGCAAGGCAGGTGTGGGTGCGATTGAAGGCTGAGCTGTTAATTATAAATTCCAGATGCTCAATGGACTTCTGCTGTGCTTAACAATTCACAGCCAGCAGTGTCCCCTGAACACGGAACTACACTGTGCAGAACCCTCTAGAGGGCTGAGAGGGTTCAGGATGGGAAACCGGATCCCCAGAACCCACATAAGCACATAAGGCAAAGGAGTGGTATTACAGACTTTTTAAAAAGACCTTTATTTATTTGTAAGCAGAGAGAGAGAGAAGAAAGACAGGCCAAGAGAAGGGGGATGCCAGGGCCTCCAGACACATGCACCACTTTGTGCATCTGGCTTTAGGTGGGTACTGGGGAATCAAACTCCAGTCACTAGGCTTTGTAGGTAAGTGCCTTAACCACTGAGCAATCTTCCCAGGCCTGTCTTAACAGCTTCGATGGCAAGATGAAAGGCAGAGACAGGAGAATCCCTGGATGTTCACGGGCCATCTAGCCGTGGGGGAACAAGGGGCCTTACCTCAAGCAAGGTAGAAGGCAAGGACCAGCACCCAAGGTTGTCCTCTGACTTACAAGTGTACACTTTACACATGTGCGCACACACACACACACACACACACACACACACACACATATATATATATATATATATATATATATATATATATTGGTTTTTTCGAGGTAGGGTCTTGCTCTAGTCCAGGCTGACCTGGAATTCACTCTGTAGTCTCAGGGTGGCCTTGAACTCACGGCAATCCTCCTACCTCTGCCTCCTCTCTTTGGTTCCCTCGGGAGCCACAAAATTTTGACTCTGGATACATATATGGATACATTTGAATATCTATATATGCGTATATATACATAAATATACATATACACACACATATATATATACATATATGAAGAGAGAGAAAGAGAGAGTGTGTGTGTGTTTCACAGTATAGCTCAGGCTGGCCTTAACCTCTCTTTCTGCTTCAACCTCCTAGGTGTTAGAATTTCAGGTGTCACCATGTCTGATTAGAATAGTTAATTAGCACACATGCATGTGTGTAGAAGTCACAGTCCGACCTTGAGGTGTCTATCTATGCCCCACTTTCTGTGAAAAAGCATCTCTTGCTGCTGCATAGGAGCCTGGGGCCCTCAAGCCCACACCCCAGTGTTGTAAGTCTGCTGGGATCACAGATGCATGCACCACTTTGCATTTGGATTTATGTGGGTGCTGGGGAATTGAACCCAGGCTTGGAAGCTTTGCAAGCAAGCACCTTTATCTGCTGAGCCATCTCCCCAGCCCGAGTTGAGTTTTATAATTGGTTTCTTCCAGCCACTGCAAATGGACTCCAGATGCACGCGCCACCTTTATGAGGATCCTGGGGAATTGAACTCAGGTACTTCTTTGCAGGCAAGTGTCTTAACCTCTGAGCCATCTCTCCAGCTATAATTAGTTTCTTTCCCCAGTGTTTAAACAATTTCATGGACTGTGATACATAGACAGCTCTTCCATTAAATAATATACAGAGTATTTTTAGTGGGAAGATAAAATCATACATACACCAGGCAGTCTGGATGGGACGGACAGTTGATCAGCTTACAAAACCACTGGGTTAAAAGCAAAGCAAGCAAGCAACCAACACTGGAAACTTTAGGAGAAGTAGAAACTGAGAGATACCATGCGTTATTCGTAGATAGAATTTCATTATCTTTAGCTGCTCAAGACCATCACAGATTTGCTGTGTGGGGCTCAAGGCTGGTTGGGGTAAGCTTCGACTCTCCCAGGCAGAACTGAGCCTTAGGGGCATTCTTTCTCTCTCCTTCCCAGGCTGAGGCTGGGAGGTGGACTTTGGCAAGGTTGGTAGGAACCTTCCTGCCATCATCACAGACTTCCCTGGATCCAGCTAATCTGCTTGTTTATGGCCCCTGGTGCAGGCAGGTGGAGGACAGAGGGAGCTGAAACATCTCCATGACAACAGTGGTTTATTAAGAGAAGAAAATGCTAGAACTCTTTTTATGACCAGAGGGTTCTGAAAAGAATAATTGGCCATAAAAGGTTACCCAATAGTGTTTTTCTTCCTAACTCAAATAATATTACATCAATGATTAGTTAAATTTGAGGACTCATATCAAAATCCTTGGATCATAATTCATTATGTAATTTAATTTACTCATACTATCTTCCATTCTCTCAGTAGGGAATAAATATCATAATAATGTCATATAGGGGTAGTTTTAAAATTAATTAGCTGATGTTTGTAAAATGTGTTTTGAGGTAGTAAAAGAAAAATATAAAAATTTTGATGTCATCAGTTTTTTTTAAAAATGTACTTCATCTCATTCATGAATAAAATTTGTGAAATATGGTTCTTATTTCTACAATTGAGTGGCTAGAAGCTCCTTTTGATTTTGTTAATGTCTACTGAACCACCATTTAAGAAACACACCACAAACAACTCAGCCATTCAAGAACATAGGACAATGGACATCCTGGAAAGATGACCGGAATTCCAGCTCTGGCTCTCGCTTCTTCCTCCCTTCCTTCTTTTTCTCTTTCTTTCTTTCTTTCTTTCTTTCTTTCTTTTTTTCTTTCTTTCTTTCTTTCTTTCTTCCTTCCTTCCTTCCTTTCTTCTTTCTTTCTTGCTTCTTTCTTTTTTCTTTCTTTCTTCTTTTTCTCTTTCTTTCTTTTCTTCTTTTCTCTCTCTCTTCCCATTCCCTGCCTTCCTCCCTCACTCTCTTCTCCTCTCTCCTCCCTTCTCCATTCTTTCTCTCCAGTGCTGGAGACAGAACTCAAGGACATGCATATCCATGCTAGGCAAGTGTATTCCCACCGAGCTCTTCCCAAACCATGTTCTTAGTTTGAGACAGGATCTCTGCAGTTACCCAGACTGGTCTTGTGCCCACACTGGGCTCATAGTGAAATGGGAATTTGGGGATTCCTTCTCAATACACTAATACACCAATGCACCAGCAAATTTAGAATAACCCGGATTCTTGCTTAGGAATTTAAAGAACTAAAATCATCGAGTAGAGGGTGAAGTTCAGAGAGACTTATTCTATTTTTTAGATTAAGAGAAGAGGAGTAAGGCTCAGGGGGTTTCTCCCCTCGTCCCGGCTCAGAATCGGAAGGCAGCCAAGAGGGTTTGTCCTCCCCTGGTAAACATATTTATAACCTCATGGTGGTGGGCCCTACCTTCTGCCTCAGGTGAGCCAGAGAGACAGCTGATTGGCCTGGATTAGAGGCTGGCTCAGGAAGTTCTGGGATCTAAAGCCTGACCAACCACAATGTCAGGATTAAGTTTGAATTCTAGACAAGACCTCGCCCATCACCACCAGGGAGGGGCTCAGGTATGGAAAAGCAGGGCTGGGAACCTCCTTGAGGCTTGAGATGAGGAGAAGCCGGAGTCTTCTCGGCAAAGACATCCCAGGAGGGGGCGTTCCATATAGTAAATAGAATACATAGGCAAAGAAAGTTCACGTTTTAAAAATTAACTTCTTAATTATCTCAGTACCAAGTGAAAATATCAACACATGGGGAATTTAATATTTTTGCCTAAAATAAGAGCAGCCCGGGGCTGGAGAGATGACTTAGTGGTTAAAGCACTTGCCTCCAGTGCCTAAGGCCCCCGGTTCAATTCCCAGTACCCACATATGCCAGACCCACAAGGTGGTGGCCCTGGTTCTCTCTCTCTCTCTCTCTCTCTCTCCCTCTCTCTCTTTCTCTCTCTTTCTCTCTCTCTCTCTCTGCTTGAAAATGAATAAAGAAAATTTTTAAAAAAGAGCAGCCCCCATCACCATCTATAGCAGGAAAGAACACTGAGACCCATAGAATCAAAGCTCTAGGTCAATGTCACATGGCCTGACTCAATGTCGCACCTCTGTGGTCCACACCACGAATGCGCCCAGCTCTGCGTCCTGCTTTCAGGGATGTGCCATGTCCTATTCATGGAACTCTGTGCCCAACACTAAGAGTCCACAGTCCACCAGTGTGTCTAATAGTGTGAGGACCACTTCAGTGTGCAAGGTCTCTGGCCTCCGAGCCCGAGGACATGACTCCTGTTTGCCTGTGGGTTCCATCGTGTGCAGGTCTTCCCTCCACTCAGGCCTACAGCCCCCGCTGCTCTGTGCTCCATGATGGTGACAGAATGTTCTAGCTCTCCCTCACGCTCTGAGCACTCACAGCCCAGGATCCATCCCCAGCCTCTCCCATGCTCTTTGTCTCTTCTTCTCCCATTCTTTCATTCTCTCCTGCAGTTTCCACCATGATAAACTGCAGACCCCACCTCACCCATGACCACCTTCAGACTCAGAGATGAGGTGACAGTGGCCGAGGTTGCCAGACTGTACCAACACCTAGAAGAGTGGGAATGAAAGACCACCCCCACAGGCAGGATGGAGATAAGAGAGAGAAAGAGAGATGGGGAGAAATAGAACCAAGATAACTAGAGTTGACACCTGTCTGAGAACGACACCCCAATACTACCACCACAGCTCCTTGTCTGAGAATGATACCCCAATACTACCCACCACAGATCTTTGTCTGAGAATGACACCCCAAAACTACTACCACAGCTCTTTGTAACAGGCAGAGACAGACCCCAACGTGAATGAGAGCACTTTTTTTCTGCAGAAAGATGAGAACCTTCATGGTCTTGCTTTTCCATACTTTTAAAACGTGATGGGCCAAGATGGTGACTCACATCTGTGATCCCGGCGCTCTGAAAGCTGAGGCAGGGGGAATCTCAAGTTCAATTTTGTTGTACCTGGATACATAGCAAAACCTTATGCCCAAAAGATGAAGATGAACCACCCCACAGAGGAGGGCCCTGAAAGGAACGGGGTGGGGAGAGGATCACACACTAGGAACACGACCAGCATGTGATATGGTCATCCAGTAAAGTACAGAATGAATTTTTAAAAAAGAAAGAAAAGTTAAAAGAGAAAAGAACAAAACAGGAGAAAATGACAAAAAGAAAAACCAGGAGGGAAAATCAGGATCCCTGTCTTAGTGATGGATATTTCTGTTCTAGACACAGTATCAAATTTTTGGCATTAAAATAATTACATAAGCTAGGTATGGTGGCAAATGCCTTTAATCCCAGTACTTGGGAGGCAGAGGTAGGAGGATTGCTGTGAGTTTGAGGCCAGCCTGAGCCTACATAGCGAATTTTAGGTCAGCCTGGGCTAAAGTGAGAACCTACTTTAAAAAAAATAAAATAAATTAATAAATAATTATATATGTGCTATGGTTTGAGTATAAAATGTTTCCCACGGGCACACGTGTTTGAACACTTGGTTCCCAGCTGGTAGCAGTTTGGAGAGGTTGTGGTAACTGTGGACATGGGGCCTGACAGGCATAGGACCATAGAGGCAGTGGTTGAGAGCTATAGACTGCCTCCCACTTCTTCCCAAGCTCCCTGCTTCCAGATCCGTCATGAGCAAGCTGTGCCTCAACCTCCCACCTCCCTGGATGGAGCTCCTCCCACCCCACTTTCCTCATCAGGGTGGACTATATCCCCTCAAAATATGAATCAAAACAAACCTCTCCTTTCTCCAGTTGCTTTGGTCAGGTAGTTTGTTATGAGGAATAGAAAAATCAATGAAACTTGCTGGAAACATAAAGAGTGTCCTTTGGGAAGAATAAGACACCACATAAGTCCCTGTGAGAGGGAAAGAGGAACTCCTGGTGGTGATAAGGACCTGCTGAGGTGCCAGCAGCAGACCCGTTACCATGTGTCTTGCTGTGCCCAGTGCACTGCTGGGACATATCGTTGCCATGAAAACCAGAGAAATGGAACTGCCTGGTGGGAACTTTTGTCAATCCTTAGTTTCTTGTCCCAGGATGACAAGCTGTCTCCTGATTGGTCCTGACAGGCTGTCTCCTGATTGGTCCTGACATGCTGTCTCCTGATTGGTCCTGATAGGCTGTCTCTTGATTGGTCCTTGCCCATTTTTACCCAATTTGTGTAGCCACTCAAGACCCTCCTGGGTCTGTGTTCAAAGGAAGATAACTGCACCCTATGCTCCTGCTTCCCAGAGAAGAAACTGCTCTGAGAAGACTTCCTCCTGCCTTTGGGACAGACCGCCTTGCAGAGGAAGACCCATCACTCTTGACTCTCACTTTGACCTGAAGTACACCAAGGGCTTCCAGCTGTCTTATAAAGGCTGGGTGTGGTGGCTCATGCCTTCAATCCCAGCACTTGGGAGGCAGAGGTAGGAGGATCGCAGTGAGTTCCAGGCCACCCTGGGGCCTCGCTGAGAGTTCAGAACTACAACACACCCCTGCAACTACTCCTGGTTGGCACCCCACCGCTGTTGAGAGTTCACCACCAAGGGAAACCCACATTCTACCCATAAGCTCTTTAAAAGGTAAAATACACATCCACTCATCTACAAATGTTTGGTGAGAGCCTAACACATCAGGGCCTACACTAGCAGGGATGACCATAGAGTGGGAAAGACCAGCAACACATGACCAAGCCTGCTCCCTGAAGATCATGGCTGAAATAAAGCTACAAAATTCCAAGATGGACTCAGAAATGGCCCCTTAAGTTTGACTGTGCTAAAAGCTAACAAATTCAGCTGAGACTGATGGGAATTCACTGAAGGTTGAGGAAGGTGAGCAGACCCGCCAGTGAGAGCTTACTGTGGGCCTGCCATTATTCTAAGCACTTTCTTTCCCTTCGTGATTCTGGGTCTTGCTGAATCCAGGAACGCAAAGAAAAGACCACAGACTCAAATTTAGGACAAGTTGAAGCAAGCTGTATTTGTGCACACAGGAGCTGGCCAGCGGCTGTCTCACCCAACAGCAGGGCTTCAGAGGCCAGCAGCCAACAAAAGAAAAAGTGAGGTTTTTATATCCAAAAACTTGGGGAGTTTCCAACAAGGGGTTTAGCAAGCCGAATACATAATTAAAATTGGCATATTTCCCTGGAGAGCATAGGTCTTATCATAGTCAAGGAAAGGAGTGACGTGGATTCCAGGAAGAGTGGTAGCATAGTCGGGGGGTCTGGATGGCATGGGTCTTATCATGGTCAAGGAGAGGAATAGCGTAGATTCTGGGAAGAGTGACAGCATAATCATTGGGGAGAAATTCTTAGGAGGGAGAGAGCACAGTCACAGAAATTCCAGGCAAGTTCAAGCTATGGTCAGGTCAAACAGAACTTTGTTACAAAATGGCTTCTAACTTCAAGATGGAGTCTGTCTGGTTCTTCAGTCTGTTTCAGTCTGTTCTTTGAGATAGGCGCCCATACTGTATCCATTTTACAGAGGGGCCAAGTGAGTACAGATAAATGGGATCACTTGCCCATGGTCACCCCTTGGATGAGATGTTCACTGAGAGCTGAGGTCAACTACAGGCTCCACTCTGATTTCTTGTTGGAAATAATTAAAATTAGCTTGGATCAAATATATATTATTTTTTAAAAACTTCTATGAAGTCTTCTGGGGGAAAAAAGACATTAACGGGTTTAACCAGCAGTGGACCCTGCAAGCTTCATGCTTGTCCAGCCAGGCTAAATGTGCCAACTGGTGCTATGGTGGCATGTGTGTTACGGAGGAAACCATCTGATCTCTGATTGGACGGGAGGCCTGCTCTATGGGAGGAAATTTCTGCCTGGGACTGAAAACCTAAGCAACAGCCTATGGCTGGGGGCACAGGACGACCTACTACTGGTGTCTGGCTAAATGGATCTATTATCTCCACCACACTGCCCTCTAAATACTTATGTTTACACTCATACATTAATGCTGTTCTCACTTCTGCTTAGAGAAGCTTCTCTTTTCAGATGATGGTGACCCCTGGGGAGACTCACAACTCACCAAAGGGCTGAGAAGAAGGGACAGTGGAGTGCTCAGAACTAAGTGAGACATCTCAGTCACACCCTCCAAGGCTCAGGGACCATTGAGGAAGAGATGGCGGAGAGAATGTGAGGGCCAAAGGAAGGGAGGAGTGCTTACAATACCATTCTCCAGATACCAAGTAGCCTTGACATTCATGACCTCACAGTGGCTGATGCTACCTACACAAGACCTGAAGAACAGGAGGGGAAAAAACAATGACATCCATGTAGAAGAGAGATTGGTTGGAAATCAGAAGGGATTCAGTGGAGAGGAAGATTTGGGAGTGGGGAAAGGGAAGCGGTGGGAGGGGATTATCATGGTGTATTGTTTATATTTATGGAAGCTGTCAATAAAAAGTTTTTACAAAGGCACTGAACCGCGCTACTCAGTAGATACTCAATAGGCCAAATGTAAGTAAAGACAGAAACTTAGGGAAGAAGAAAAGCATCGAAGGCACTTTTCAATTGAGAGTTCTTTCTGGACTTGAACCTGGAGTGTCAAGGGCTCTTGGGTAAAGTTACAAAAGACCAAGCCCTGGGATTGTTCAAGTCAGGAGCCCCAGAGGAGATCCTCCCGTGTAAAGCAGGGATCCCAAAGGGCTAAGCCTTGATATCTAGTGATGAACGAGAAATACCTCAGCCTCAAGGACAGTCTTCTGGGACCTGAACAGGTCAGGCGGGACTAAACCCCTGGCTCTGAGATACTCTAATTGAAATAAGTCATCTCATGGACTGGTAGCCCAAGTTCACAACATTCACCATCTCAAGCTGTGAACTTGTTGTGACATTATCCCGGATCAATGGTACCATCAGGAGAGGTTAATGTGAATGACAGAACAAATCACTTTCATCCCAGCCCTCACACGATACCCTGAAGTTATTTCCTAGGGAAAATGCCTCATTCAGGAATGAGTGAACAATCCCGGAGACCAGGTTCCAATAAGGGAAAGGGAAGAGAGTTAATAGGAAATCAGGATAGAACAGTCCCATAGTACTAAAATTATCTAAAATAAATGATTTTTTATAATACTAAACTTCCTAGCTACTGTTGTTCAGATATTATATATATATTGTATATATTACAATATATACAATATACATATAATATATGTATTATATATATATTACATATAATATAATACATATATGTATATTGTATATATTATATATATTGTATATATAATATATTATAATATATTATATTATAATGTTGTTCAGATAGATATATTATGGCCACCAAATTTCCCTTTAAATACTTATGTTTATGTTTATATATTCCTGCAACTCACTTTCGACAAGAGAAAGCTTCTCTTTTCAGACGCTGGTGACCACTGGGGTGACTCAAACTCATCAAAATACTGAGAAGAGACGGGAATGTTCAGTGCTGAGTGACATCTCTGTCACCTCCTCCAAGGCTCTGGAAGGACTTCAGAAGAGCTGGTGGAAGATGGCACAAGCCAGAGGAGGGGGAGAGCGCTTTGAAACACTGTCTTCCAGAGACAATGTGGAGTTGCATCCATGACCTCACAATGGCTGGCGCCACCTCTACAAGCCCTGCATAAGAGGAGGAGAAAATAATGATGGCAAAATGGAAGAGAGACTATTTGGAAGGAAGAAGAGGTTGAGTGAGCAGAGGAGAGAGGTGGAGGAGAGACAAAGGACAATGGAAGGGCATCAGAATACATTTGAATATATGTAAGGACGCTGTCAGTAAAGTTGGAAAAAATATAGTAGCTTTTTACACAAAAAGGCAATCAAAAGCCGGCGTGGTGGTACACACCTTTAATCTCAGCACTCGGGAGGCAGAAGTAGGAGAATCCTTGTGAGGTCAAGGCCTGCCTGAGACTCCATATTGAATTCCAGGTTAGCCTGGGCTAGAATGAGACCCTACCTCAAAAATAAAAATAAAATAAATAACTCAATGAACATATGAAGTACAGCATTAGGCAGGACTGATGGAAGAATCAGAGAGGTGGAATTTAGGCCTGGTGAAAATTTTACAGACTGTAGCACAGGGAGAAATAAAAACTTGAAAAGGAACGTGAGAAGTCAGGGAACTGACCCGGGGTTTGGCTCAGTCACAGAGAATGCACTTAGCAAGCGGGAAGCTCCTCTGTTCAACTCTTGGGCGCCACAAAACAAACAGACTTCAGAAGAGAGAAGAACAAGATCGGGGCTAAAATATGAAAATGTAAATTTTCATTTCGAGATCAATTAAGAAGCCATTAAAAGAACCTAAGTAGGGCATTGATGAGGGTTGCTGCAAAAGATGAGGTAATTTATTCATTGCTTAAAAGTAATTGGAGAGACCAGCAGGTAGGTAGCCTTTGTTCTCGGTGACAGTAGGAACTGAGTCCGCCTGGATAAAATGGGTCCACTTTTCGAATTCCCAGAGATAGTAAATGGCCTATAACACCTCTGACCCATCAGAATAGCTCTTTTTACTCATCAAGTTTTACTCTTTAGTTGCAGAATAGAAGCCGATTTTTCCTAAAGCAAAAGAATAACAGGTCGGTTTCTCGTCTTTTCTACCAAAGATCAAACGTCCATATGCAGCTGAAAGGTCACACTGCTGAACAACCGTGGACACATGTCCACGCACATTTGTTTCACGTGGCATTGACCCTAACTAAAATCAGTCCTGGACCATGGACTCTGCCTGATGCAGAATTGGGCTATTTTCTTGCTGTTTTATAGTCATTTTTTCTTTTCTTCTCGTTCTTCCAGGATTTCATCATCTTGTCAATATGTGTCAGACAATATGCAGAGAGTTTCGCATTCTGAAGCACTTGAGGTATTGTCTTTAACCACTTAATCTCTGAAAGGTAGTCCCCATCCCGTTCCTGGGGTGGCTACGCATTAGCTCAAGTCTTTGAGCAAAAGACCAAGTTCAATGTCCTGTGAGTGAGAGTGAGTGAACAGTAATGGCTGGTGAATAGCTCACCTTGAAATCTGAAAGAGGACAGAGTTAAGATTACTGACAACTTGCAGAAGAGTAGTTAGTGGTAGAAAATAAAGACAGACGTTTATAAAGTGCTAATCACATGCGTCACCCTGGTATGAATTAAGGGACAGGAGCCCGGTTGGGGTGAGGAGGGCACCAGCTCTTGTCCTTGCTCTTGAAGTTCATAGGGGCAGAGTTACACCGGCATAGCTGTGGCTCTTAGGGAAAATGCTTGGGAACTAAGACAGAGCTGGCCAACTACGGAAGCCCAAATGACCCCAGGCATGCAAATCACTGAGGACCACCCTGCAGAAGCTAGAGGTCTAGGGGAGGGTGGCCCCACTTTATCAGATCAGATGGCCACTAGCGTTGGCATACCAAGGCATGGGCGGGCATTAGAGCCAATTATTCGAAGCAAATCAGAACACATTCATGACATCTTGAAAACGCTGCAGGGAAGAGAGGTGTTTCTGCTGAAGAAGGGATGGTAAATTGAATTAATTACACAGTACCATTAGTACTAATTAAAGATGTGCCGTGAATCAGTGGTTTTTTCTTAGTTAGCACGCTCTCAGCTGCTCTTCTCCTTCAGGGAACACAGAAAATATTAATAATGGCTTTCATAGGATACCAGAAACTTTGGAACCCAAGGCTCCTTTTCCCAAGTAGTGTCCTGATTCTCCTTTGATGGGGGGAATCCCAAATCTTCCTCTTGGCGGTGGGATTCTTTCTGCATTTAGATTTCAAAGAAGAGCTTGTTAACTCCATCGCTAAGATATTGTCAAGCAGGGCTGGCTGCCTTACCCAGGAAACAACAAAAGCAAGAGCTGAATTTACAGTTCTTGGGTTCTGTGTGGAGGGATTGGGAAACAATAAAATAAGATACAAAAAATTATTTTGTTTAAGTTGTAGCAAGAGGAAAGGATAAACAGACACAGATCACAGAACTCATCACAGTGAGGGTTCAAGTCCATGATGGCTACAATGTATCGCTGGAGAACAGTGGAAATGATACTTCAGTCATTTTAAAGTGCTAATTTCCTATGATGAGTGTGATGGTTAGGTTTTGTTGTCAACTTGATCTTTTTAATTATCTTGGGTGGGTCTCTGAGGAAGGCAGCCTCTCAGTAGGGGGCAGGATGTAAAGAAGCTCAAAGAAGCTAAAACTAAACATCCTTTCCTGTGTGGGAAGTGCAGGCAGGAAATTCCAGAGACTCAGGAAGCCAGTAAGTCTGGAGAAGGGTTGCAAGACCCCACCCTAAGGCTATATAAAGGGGAAGAAAGTCTCTCCTGGCCTCCCTGCTTTTTGGCTGCTGGTGCTACTCTTCCTGGACTTCGGAACCCAGTTTCCTCGGCCTCACATCAGCCGCTCCCCAGGGAGCCATCAGGCCTTCTGGGCTGGATTGGGACTGCTGAGGCCTCCAGCCACGTGGACTGAACAGCTACTGGTTTCCTCACCAGTGGCCTGCAGACTGCTATTGTTGGACTGTCGTAAGCTACCCCAATAAATTCCCTTTTACTACGATCCATACTGTCAACTCTATTTCCTCTAGAGAACCCTGACTAATACAATGAGCAAATCACAGTGACAGGGATTGAGGGGGTGAAGGAATAAGAGAAAACCCTCCTCTTTGGGCATAGGTGGCAAGAAGCCCACAAGGAAACATTTGAGGATCTATTATTTTATTTTTAAAAATCTATTTATTTGTATGTGCCTGTGGGGGGGCACACTAGGATCTCTTGCCACTTAAATGAACACTAGAATATGAACATCTAGGGAACTGAACTCAGGCCATCAGGCTCTACAATCAAACACCTTTAACCACTAGACCAATTTTGCAGCCCCTGGGGGAATCTTTTGAAGGGTTAGCTATACTTACGAATCTAACATGCTCTCCACTACCTCAAGCCCTGTAGGTAGAGGTGAGAGACAGAAAAAAAGAATGCACCTGCCAGTCCTTTCTGCCCATAAAAATCTTTTCCCAGGAGCTAGGATGTGTCGGATCAAGCAGCCATTTTTCTCCCATGTTCCAGAGAGTTACAAGGACTTGTGGCCAAGTTAGGGTCACTTTTACAAGAGGTCACCAGCAAGGCTTTTGGCAAATGTTTAACCAACAGGCTTGTATTTTACCAGTGGTATAGCGACCATAATCTCTCCTTGCTGTCTGGTGTGTGGATCAGAGGTCAATAGTAGCTTTGCTTGTGATTGATTTATAAAGTCAAATATTCCTTGCCAAACAGAGATGCCATTTTTCATCGTCAATAACTGCTACGTCGAGAAAGGAATTCCTCGTCCAATGGACTCATGACAACCCTGCTGGTATATTGGGGGCATCTGGTTTCGCTCACCAAGATAAATTGCCTTTCAGAGACTGTGCTGACTCAGCGAGTGTTTACTTTGAATCAGTGAGAGTCAAGCTGCAAAGGTGGACCTCGAAGCCTGCAGATCAAGGAAGCTTCAGACAGGCAGGAACTAAAACGACGTTTTAAATAGACAATAACGGGTGCATGTTGCCTTTTAGAGGCAACCGTTTGGTTTACAAGACCTGAGTCAGGATCCCTGCTGAAGCCAACCTGGTCTACCTATCCCGACTGTCTCAGAAGGAGAAGGTGACTTTGGCTGCCCAGGTCACTGAATTGTACAAGGCAGAGTTTCTTCCCACCGAGGGAAGTCAGTGGAGTAATCTTTATGATTCACATTTTATTAGCAGCATTCATTAAACATACCAAATGCGTGGTGTGGACGCCACTCGGACCGCATCACACAGACCGTCCTCCCCAGGGACACAGCCATGACTACTGTGGCCAGCTTCTCAGTGTGACAGTCCGCCACCAGAGCCTCGGCTCATTCTTGAGAAAAGTCGTATTGAGAGAGAGAGAGAGAGAGAGAGAGAGAGAGAGAGAGAATGGGAGCGCTAGGTACTTCAGCAGCTGCAAACAAATCCATGTGCCTCTGTTTCCTTTACGTGGGAACCCTGGTCATTAGGCTTTGCAGGCAAGCGCCTTAACCACTGAGCCATCTCTCCCTCTTTTCTTTTTTTCTTGGTTTTGATTTTCGAGGTAGGGTCTCACTCGAGCCCAGACTGACCTGGAATTCACTATGTCGTCTCATAGGTGGCCTCTAACTCATGGCAGTCCTCCTACCTCTGCCTCCCAAGTGCCAGGATTAAAGGCGTGCTCCACCACACCGGGCTCTCTTTATTATTATTATTAATAATATTTTATTAACTTACAAGAAGTAGGTTTCATTATGGTGATTGCATTCAATTTCTTTTTGTTTCTTTTTCCTTCTCTTTCCCCTTCCCCTTGTTTCTTCCTCCTTCCTGTTTTAATACATTTTCTTTTGCCCTCCCCTTCTCATCCCCTCTTTTTAAAAAAATATTTTATTTATTCATTTTCAAGCAGAGAAATACAGAGATAGAGAGAGGGAGAGGGAGAGGGAGAGGGAGAGGGAGAGGGAGAGAGCACCAGGGCCACCACCTTTTGGGTCTGGCTTATGGGGGACCTGTGGAATTGAACCTGGGACCTTAGGCACTGGAGGCAAGTGCCTTAACCACTGAGCCATCTCTCCAGCCCATCATCCCCTCTTTTTGGTTGTTCTTTGCTTGCATGGACATCGGCGTGTAATGTGGTGTGTGCGTGTATGTGTCGTGGCATCACGAGCGCTCGCCTCCAGTGGCCAGAGCAGCACGGCAGGTGTTTGAGTCGGAACTTCTCACTGTTACCAGAGCTTGCCTGGGGGATTTCCTGGTCTCGTCACCCCTTTGTGGGACCCAGGTTATAAGGGTGCATGGCCTACCCAGCTGCTTACCTGGATTCTGGACACCTAGGTTCGCCACCCCTTTCCCAGGCCTCCATGCTTGCCCAGGAAGCTCCCTTAGCTGCTGAGCCATCTCTGCAGCCTGGAAACGTCTTTAAACACATCCGGGCCAATGGGGAGATGGGTTTTTGGAGGTGCATTGGAAGAGGAGGTAGCTGCTCCCTAAGAATCAGGCCTTCTGAGCTGAGCTGAGCCAGGAAAGGTGTGATGAGCCTGTCACAGAGGCGGCCCTAATGAAGCCGGTTTGGGGTCCTCTTTGTCTCCTCTCTAATCCCACATGCGAAGTTTTAATTTGAACTGGGAATTGGGCTTAATCAGAAGCGTCTCCACAGGGAGCAGAGCCTGAGAAATTAGAACTCCTAAGTAGCTTGGTTTCCTGAGAAGAAACCAGACTTGATCAGGATCCTATGCCAACTGGGAATTGTGGGTGGAGATAATTAATAGAATCACAGACGAGAAAATTGGCAGGACCTTCATCAAGGGTGCCTGTCCTTTGACTTCTGTTCTGCGCCGAGGCAGGAGTGACACGAAGAGAAGCGCAAGGAAAATCCGCTATGCGAGCCGGGAGGCCACTGCCATGGGCCTTGTCGCTGGCTCTGGAAGCCCAGCATTTAAGAATGCAGATCCCTAGGCCCTGTCATATGCACATATGCTAGGGGAGGCCCAGGGACCTGCATGGTGACTGTCACACACTCTCTGCCTTGAGCAATGTGTAGCCATTCCCGTTTCCACCTGAAGAAATGTTAGTTTCTTTCCTTCCCACAGATGGTGTGTTTCTAAGCCAAAGGAGGAGGGGAACCCATGATTAGGTACAGGAGGGCATTTTGTCATGGTTCTGGAAAGAACTGAATTTGGAAAACACACACACACACACAAAAGGGAAGGAAGGAAGCAATGGCTCCATTCAGGGTAAGCCTGAATTTAAAAAAATTTAGAAAAGCATACAAAATCAAAACAAACCTTTAAAGATGTTTCTATGCAATGAGGAAATGGACTCATCCTTTAAGCCACACCTCCAGTGCAACCCCACTGGGAGTGAGAGGGGAAGGGGAAGGTCCTTGAAGACCTCTTCTAAGACTTAAACCTTCCTGGGGCTCAGCAGACCTTCCTGGAACTTAGCAAACCTTCCTGGGCTGAGCAGACCTTCCTGGTGTTGAGCAGACCTTCCTGGGAGCTCGGCAGACCTTCCTCCAGCAGACCTTCCTGGAGCTGAGCAGACCTTCCTGGGCTGAACAGACCTTCCTGGAGCTGAGCAAACCTTCCTGGGAGCCCAGCAGACCTTCCTGGAGCTGAGCAGACCTTCCTGGAGCTGAGCAGGCCTTCCTGGAGCTGAGCAGGCCTTCCTGGATGCTATGCACCTGTCTGAGCACAAATGCCTCCATGTGTTTGCTTTTCCTCTTTCCCTTCCACTTGTGGAGAGATTCCTGAAAGCAAGAAATTTTCATGGAAATTGCCTTCTCAGAAATCTTCTCCTGCTGGACGTGATGACACACACCTTTAATCCCAGTGCTCAGGAGGCAGAGGCAGGAGGATCGCCATGAGTTCGAAGCCAGCCTGACACTACATAGTGAATTCCCGGCCAGCCGGGGCTAGAGTGAGATCCTACCTAGAAAAACAACAACAAAAATAACTGTCGCCCCCCCCCCCTTCTCCAAGACAGGGTCTTGTTATGTAGCCCACAAGGCATGTAGCTCAGACATGGCTGGAACTCAGCCTCCAGAGTCCGGGGACTCCAAGCAATGTCACACAGCATGGTTCTTGATGCACAGAGCTGCGGTGATGGAGAGGTTGACAGACACTTTCCAGTGAGGCTTCCCCAAGTTTGACAGTAATCTGCACAGTGGGTCCTCATGGGAGCTGAGGAATTCCTGTCTTCAGTCAGAATGAACTGAGTCTCTCCCTTGGGACCAGCACGTCTCAAAGAGTAGAGAAGACAAAAAAACCAATCAATGACTCTATTTTCTTAAAGGTACAGCCTTGTTAGGGAGCAAAGACAGACACTAATAAAGTCGAAAGCAACCCCGGGCTTGATGAACTGTGAGGCCAAAGTGAATATCGTTCATCTATTAAATTCCCATCTATTTCCATCTCAGAGTTCAGCTGAGGTGTCAACACTTTGGACCTGTTTTTATCCAGATCGGACTAGCGGAGTTTTTTCTTTTTCTTTTCTTTCCTGCGTGACTACATTATGTCATCGCTCAGTAAGCAGCTCAATCATGAGGGGAAAAAGAAATGGATTTTACTTGTGGGGATGACAGGAATGGCTGTGGCCAAAGGGCAACTCAGCAGACAGAGTTGCATCCCCACATGTTTTTCTTCCAATGTGATGGCTTTTTCCTTCTGCTGAGAGGTGGGCTCATCATTCGGCATCTTTGGACAGGAGCTGAGATGACACCCAGCCTGCAGCAGGAGCCCCAGGAAACCTACTCTGCCAATCACCTACCGAAATAAGCCTAGAGGCTCACGTGTGGGTGCCGCCCAGCTGGCCCTTTAGATGTGTCACTCTGAACAGATGACCAGTTAGGGCAGGTGGTTAAAGCACGATCCCCAGGCACTGGGACCATGTCATTAGGAACAACAGGGACCCAAGACACCTTGTTCCCTGGAGTCTGTGCTGGACAGGCTGCACAGCAATAAAGAGATGGCCCTCCAGTGGGGAATGCCCTCAGATATCCGAGTCTTTCGTGCGTGTACTTCAGACAGTTAAGGGGGCTCCAACTCCCAGCCTACAGGACCTCCAGATGATGCTTTAATAGAACAGACACAACCCATGTCCAGACTATAGATGTATAATCAACATCAAGTCTTTGGCTTGAAGTCACTAAATTTTGGGTTAGCTTGTGTAGTTACAGTAGCTAGAATAGGTATAGTGAGTTTCCTGTCTGTTTCCTTTACTTCGCCCTTTCTTTCTGAGGGTGTTTTCTTGACTTTCTATAACTTCTTGGCTCTGGTCCCTCATCCGCTCTTGGTTTCTGACTTTAGGATTCAGATGACCTGTTGATCCCATAGTTTGCATCCTAATTTCACCTTGAACCAGCCATACCTGAACTACAAATAAAATTCCGACTATGGCATAACACTCAGGCTTCCCTCTTTTATGTAGTTGTAAGATTTGTATGTGTTTCCACACCCATCAGACCACAAGTTCTTTGAGGTCAGCGTCTTTCTAATTCCGGGTCTAACTCAGTCCATTGAGGCCCAAGCTGACAAATAAATATGCCACTTTGCCACAGTAAGACCTTTTTTCCTTAGAGAACATACAAAGTACTATCTAGCCCAAATTGTAAATACTATTGGGGCAGGGAGGCTAGAAAGAGAGTTCAGTGGTTAAAGGCATTTGCTTGCAAAGCCTGCTGGTCTGAGTTTGACTCCACAGAACCCACATAAAGCCAGATGCACAAAGTGGTGGGCACTTCCATCTGGAGTTTGTTTGTGGTGGTAAAAGGCTTCGTTGTACCCATACTCTCTCTGGCTCAAATAAATTCATAAAAACATGTATTTTTTTTAAATACTATGGAAGGAAGAGAATAGTATTACCTTGGAAGCCTGACAGGAGAAACTCGAACTTGTTATTAAAGAGACATTGGTTGGATTTGGGTGAGAGAAGAGACAGGAAGGTGTTTTTTTTTAATTTTTATTTTTTAAATATTTATTCATTTTAAGCAGAGAGATGAGAGAGAGAGAGAGAGAGAGAGAGAGAGAGAGTGCACCAAGGCCACCACCTTGTGGGTCTGGCTTATGTGGGTCCTGGGGAATTGAACCCGGGGGCCTTAGGCACTGGAGGCAAGTGCCTCAACCGCTGAGCCAACTCTCCAGCCCTGGAAGGTGTTTTTGAACGTCTAGCTACAGCATGACAAGATCAGGTGGGGCACGGAGGGGCAGCCAGGCATGTGAGGCCCTCACCATGATTCTCTTGGAAGAAATTCTTTTCCACAGAGAAGTAGCAAGACTTCTGTACTTCTCGAACTTGATGTGGCGACAGAGTTCCACAAACACTTGCTTAAACCCTGTTTCTCTCTAACTCTGCAACCTATATATGTCTTACATTGAATATCCATAATAATCATCCATTGAAACAGTAAGCTAGTTATTAATATGTATTGTTGGGTTGCTATAAATTCATTCCATTTACAGCTATCCTGGGCACAACTCCAGCGAAATTCCAACTCCTCACTAACTAGATTAACCTGATTTATGAAATACAGCCCACAGATTGTAAAACCACAATGCGTAGTCTTCTTAAGCACCAAGAAGCCCTGTGAATAAAGTTAAATACCCCGACTAAAGGCTGTTCACACCTCCTGGGATGTCAGGTGCATGTAATCCGAGGATAATAATGCTTACCTCACCAGAGCTGCTGAAGGAATCCTGAGACCAGCAAGCCCAGTATGAACTCAGAAAAGCTGTTGCCTGGTTGCTGTGGCAACAGATACTATGCAACTTCTGTGGGAGGCTTTCCGCACCACAAACCATCATAGAATCTAGACGTGCTTCGCTCAGGGACACAACAACACTAATGTAGGCATAGCGACGCCTCCCAGGCCCCATATTGGGCAGGAAACCATGGAGCTTAGGGAGGAACTCTGAACTATAGAAAACCTGAGTCAGCGATACAGGTGCTTATGTAGGACCTGCTGAGTCGGCCACACAGGTGCCTACATAGGGGGGCTCTCGTCATTCGGGGGGGACCCAGATGTGCTGCAGAAACAACCCCAAAGCACACTGTCTGAAAGTCACCAGGAATATCTGTGACTCCGTCGGTTTCTGTCAGGGTCTCTCAAAGGTCTGTATCGGCGTTACCCTCTTGGAAGAACACGAACTGGGAGAAGTTCTGTCTGTCTTTTTCCAAGACTTCCAAGGGGCCAAAGTGAAAAGAGGGAGATGTGACGCCATGCATCTGCTTTTAATTTTTGCCTAGCAGTGACACATGTCACTTCCAATGACATTACATAGGCCAAAGCAAGATGGATGCCCCCCACCAACTTTGAGAAATGCAGATTTTGCTGTATGTCCAGCAGAAGGACATCGGTGTGTCTCAGCATATTGACTCTTCTTCAACACTGCTGACGTGGGGGCTGGACACTTCCTTTCATGGAGGACTGTCCTGGCCACTACCTATCAGTAGCGGCCATTGTCAAGATGCCC
Organism: Zapus hudsonius; assembly: GCA_004024765.1. Taxonomy (NCBI): domain Eukaryota; kingdom Metazoa; phylum Chordata; class Mammalia; order Rodentia; family Dipodidae; genus Zapus; species Zapus hudsonius. Next base: position 44,609 of record PVHP010004478.1, on the reverse strand, counting down.
CCAGGATGCAAGAACCAAATATACTGCCAGATGGTCCCTGGGGTAGAGAGGACAAAACTGCCCCCAGGTGAGGACCACCAACTTAGTGGAATGCGTCCCAGAGTTCATACCTGAGACTGCTCCCACAGCTCTAAGAAACCGTGGGACCCTGTGCCGTCAGTTAACCTTTGTAAGATGATGATCCCTGTGTGCAGCGAGGGAGGCGTGGGACTCAGAATATCAGCACAGGAGATGGAATGAGGCAAGAGAGTATTTGCAAAGTGCTTAGGAGAATACCCGGCAAAGCACACGTACAGTCAACTTCAAAGTCTGCCTTCTCTCTCAGTGGCCTGAGATTTCCCGCCCTAAGTCTAGTCTCAGGATGTTTGATTCGTGTCACATTGAATATGCTGCTTAAATAAGCAGACATTAGAATTACATATTCATCGTACACAATGGCCCTTCAGTGCCACGTGAGTCGTCTTGCCTAAGAATGCTATAGTTCAATCTCACAGGGTTAGAAATCCAAAGGAATCGGGGTCATTAATGAGAGTGGCTCAGTAGATTTATATTTAATATACTTTGCTTCTGTCCTTTAAAACTTGTGTTTTTAAAAAATGTTCTCAGGGCTGAAGATGGTTTAGCGGTTAAGGCATTTTCCTACAATGCAGAAGGGCCAGAGTTTGATTCTCCAGTGCCCATATAAAACCAGACGCACAAGAGGGTGCATGTGTCTGGCGTTCATTTACAGTGGCTGGAGGCCCTAGCGTGCCCATTCTCTCTCTCTCTCTCTCTCTCTCTCTCTCTCTCTCAAATAAATAAATATTAAAAATAAAAATAAAAAATGTTCTCAGTGAGCAAGAATTCAGTCTATTTCCTTTCATGGTACTGCTTGCTGGGACACATTGGGCCCAATGTGTCCGATGGTTATCTGCTCAGAACCTGGGACAGGTGGTTACCCCAGACATGCCACTCCCGGCCACCGTGGGGGCAGGAGGCCTGGGGCCATGAGCTCACGGGTCTCCTTTGGAACACACAGGCATTTCTAGAATTTTCACTCTGGGTCCATTCACATGGGTGGCCTTTGTGAGTGGCAAGACCATCGCAAACGCATATTAGATGTTCCATAAGAGTTCATGCAATGGAAGATACTGTACTTTGGAATCGACCACTTTTGAAGGAAGGAGCAGAAGAAAGAAAACTGGTTTACCGTCTGGCCTTACAAAAGGCTGGGGAACAAATGCTCTCTTTTTTTGTGTCTCTCAAAACTTCACAAAATGACAGTAAAATTACTTTTTTTTAAAAAAATGACACAAAAATACAAAGTCATAGAAACGGGAGTCATAGAAGAGGCAAAGGCTAACGTATTTTGGAGTTTGGAGCAATTTCTAGAAAATGGACTTAGGAGAGACATAAAAGCTGAATTCTAAGCTGGCAGTGGGGAAAATAGCGGCCCAGATGATTTAGACCAGAATGACTGTCCCACGGGCTCCAAGCCTGGTAGCCGTAGGGGATGAAAGGTCATCACTAACTCAAGGAGGCTTATATGAAAGTCTCTTTAAAATCAGTCAGATCTGTAATTCTTCGCTTAAAATTCTTTCTCTTTGGCAGAAGATGAATGCTTTTGTTTCCCCTAAAAATGGACCCTGTGTTAAGTACACAACTATTGAACTTGGAAGAAGAGGAGTGCGAAGAACCCTTGTGCATTCTGTTTGTCAGCACTTAATGCCACTTTTGTATCTGGGACAGCAGAACGGTAACACCCAGGTAATACCTTCCAGGCAGAAGCCTGTAACGGGGTGAGCTGAGGATAAGAATTTTGATAGTGCCCAGCACAAATTCCAATGCACCCCTAAATTTAAGGAGTACCCAAAGTCTTGTCTACAAAGTTAAAGAATTAAAATCATAGACAACAAGATATTAAGGTCTGGTGGGAGACTTTATTATTTAAGGGAACATGGGGAGTTACAGAGTTCTCCAGCCACAAGTGTGGGGGAAAAAAACATGGAGAGTTTTAACAGAATTTATGCTGTTCAGCTAAACAAGCAGGAAGGGGAAAGATCATGAGAAGGAGAGATTCAGGTGTAAGAGAAATCCAGCCCCTCACCACAGGCTGTGGTGGGGTTGGGGAGACCTTACTGGTCCCTAGAGAGTCAGAGGTCCTTCTTCTAGGCCATGTGGGTGAGGAGGAGACAGGATTATCTGCTCAGTGAGTATTTCCTGACCCAGACAGGTGGTTGGTTCATTCCTGACCAATCAGTTTTAGCGCCTAGGTTGGAACTCTAGCTAGACACCTCCCACTCGAGGAGAGGGGTCTATAGAGCCTGCCTGAAACTGTCACAAGCCTAGACAAATCGCCTGCGAAGAATATCACCAGGTAAGGAGAAAATACCTCAACACAGGTAAGTTCAGGTTTCCCCAGTACATGGTTTGACCAGACCATTCCTGGCAGATCTCAGGCACCTGCCCAAAGCTTTCTGAGAACACTTTATTCCCCAGATGTAAATTGACAAGGATTATCAGCTGCTGAGGAAAACCTCAAATAAGACAGAGAAAGACCAAATCAAATAGGAAAGGGCCACCATTGGGCAACAGGAACAATGCAAAGAAAAGGAAGCTTCCAGAAATCTACCAAACATTCTTAGAGAAATAAGGACTGCATTGCAGCCATTAAAGGAGAACAAAATGTTATTTTTAAAAAAGGAGAAAGAACATTATTCTTTAAATAATTTAAATTATTTAAAGAGAGGAAAAATTTAAAATTTGAACACATAAACGAAAAACACTCCAGATAGGAGGTTAGTATCCAGGATAGAAAAAAAAACCTGTAAAACTTAAACACAACCCCCCCTCCCCAAGTCTTCCAATCAATAAATGGGTTAATGAACTGTCTTAAAAGAAACACAAATGACCAAATAAACATTTTTTTAAAGTGATCAATATCCTTAACCATCAGGGAAGTGAAAATTAAAAATATTTCAAGATTCTACCTCACCCCATCCAGAACGGCTAACATCAAGCTAAGAAGTGTTGGCAAATAAATAGGGAGGGGACCCCTTGTTCACTACATACGACCCAGCTGTGTCACCTCTGGGAATCTTCTCAACGATTTCCGCAGAGACACTTGCCCACCCTGGCTTATTGCTGCGCTGTCCACAATTGCTAAGGAACGATTCGGACCTACTGACAGACACATAGAGAAAACGTAATAGCATTCACATCATGAAATTCAATTCAGTAGCAAAGAGAAATGAAATCATGGCATTTGCAAGAAAATGGATGGACACTAAAGTAGGATATTAAACAAAAGAAAAATATGTACCTGGGGTGTGGGGTGTGGGGTGATGTAGGGGTCACCGCTCGCGGGGGCAATGATAAACACACACACACACAAACACACATACACCACGTATGGGTGGAAGAATGCGCATTCTCTCTTTATTGCTCTCTCAGGTCTCATTGCTCATACCCTATATCTCATTGCTCATATATCTCTTCTTCTCTCCTGCAGATATGCTACAGAAAATATATAGAGAGCTCCTTGCCAATCAGGGAGCTATTTATTGGTCTATGATAAGAACCTGTGAGCATGATGTGCAAATAGCCAATCAGGACTCCCTCCTGAAACTCATTAAGCCAAGCCCCTCTTGGCAGGCTGTCAGGTGCCCTTCAGGACTAAGCCAGGGGGTGCCTCCAAAGGCCTCCAAAGGTCCCCAAAGGCTTTCACCCATGACAGTAGGGGTCATGAACTGGAAGGGGGACCCTGTGCTGGGGTCAGAGAGGAGGGAAAAAGGGGTAAAAGAACAGAGTCACAGTGGAATGATGGCTGGGGGAGGGGACAGGGGAGTTCATGGCGGGGGGAGGAGTAACCAAAAGTCAGTATGAAATTGCCATAGTAAAACCCGTTAGTTTCCATGATAATTTTAAGAAAACAATAAAATAAATTTAAGAAAAGAGAGCTCTAAATTATATGATAAAATGTGTTAAGGTCTGAGAGCAGAGTAAAAGATGTATCTGTGTTGAAAGCAATTCTCGAAGTTTTCAGAATGCTTAAAATATTTCTGGACAGAAAAACCACCAGAGGGGTGTTTCTATGGTGACCATCCACACACCTTTGGCTTGGAAAGTCCTCAAGCAGGGAAAACGACCCTTCCCTCACTGACAAAATCTACAAAAGGAATCATCCTAGGGTTGAAGAGATGGCTCAGTGGTTAAGGTGCTTGCCTGCAAAGTCTAACGTCTTGGGTTCGGTTCCCCAGTATCCATGTAAAGCCAGAAGCACAAAGTGGTGCATGCATCTGGAGTTCATTTGCAGTGGTAGTGTGCTCTCTCTCTCTCTTTCTCTGTCTCCTCTACTTCTTTCTCTGATTGCAAATAAATAAAAAATATATTTTTAAAAAGAATCAGCCTACATGGGTTTCCATGAAACCTTCCCCCCTCTAAAAATGGGGACCTAAACCAGTCATGGGGATGGATGATGGGTCCCTGGGAGCTTGTCTTTTTTAGACAAGCAGCTACTGAGGACAGCTGTGTGTCAAGCCTCCTCAGAGACAAAACTTCCCTGTCCTTGTCACGGGGTCCACGGGTGAGGGACATTTAGCTGGGAGTTCCTTAAGCTGTGAAATTCTCAAAGTTATGATGGGGATTAAGTAAGGTCCTGTAGGAACTAGACATTGAGCAACCAAACCCAAAAAGTATGATACAAATGCACCCCATTCTTTTTAAAAAATATTTTATTTATTCATTTTCAAGCAAAGAGATAGATAGATAAAGAGAGAGAGAGAGAGAGAGAAAGAGAGAGAGAACACCAGGGCCACCACCTTGTGGGTCTGGCATATGTGGGTACTGGGGAATTGAATCCAGGGCCTTAATTAAGCACTGGAGGCAAGTGCCTTAACCGCTGAGCCATCTCTCCAGCCCAAATGCACCCCATTCTTGTCCTGGCACCAGGAGAACAATGCCAGCTCCGGGTAACCAGGACAGTTTAGGGGTCCAGATAAACTGCCACAGCCCACTGAGGTTTGATGACACTCCTGAACTTTGCCAAGCCTCGGACACACCCAGACATAAATTCCTTAAATAACAAAGCACTTAAGCAATTTTTCTGGGAAGAGCCTCCAAAATCCACCTAGGGAAGGTTTCAAACTGGCTTTTCAAGAACGGACCTGTGAAAAAGAAGCCAGCTCCTCTGGTCAGTGACCATTTAAGTCACAGGCTGCAAATCCCCCACAGAACACAACCACGTCCCTGAAGAGAGGGGATGGGGAGTATGGGCACACCAAGGCCTCTTGCCACTAAAAATGAACTCCAGGAACAAGTGTCGCTTTGGGTGTCTGGCTTTATGTGAGAATCTAGCCGAGGCCATCAGGCTTCGTAAGCAAGGGCTTCTAACTGCTCCACGTTTGTCTTGGGGGGCTGGGGTCTTTAGCCCATACTAGAGCCCAGTGATTCAGGTAGATGAGCTGGCTAGTAAGCCCTGCTCTGCCTCTCTGGCATGTGCCACCACACCCAGTTTCTCCCCGAGTTCTAGGGTCCCCATGCTGCCTACCAAGCACTTTACCCACTGAGCCATCTCTCCAGCCCCACAAGTTTTTTCTTTCCAACCACGTAATGGCATCATCCTAGGTTCTGTGCACACAGGACCTCACTTGTCTTGGGAACGTGGACTTGATTAATTTTGACTGTTGACCTGACTGGTTGACAATCACTTAGGAGACATCCCCGTAGGTGTGTCTGGGCGAGAGTTTCCAGAGAATGTAAGCAGCACCACCCAATGGAAGAAAAGCTGAGGACCAGCTGCCTCTCTCTGCTTCCTGGCCGCTGTGGCCCGAGGGACTGCGTCCCCTAGAACCACGAGCTACAATAAGCTTCTCCATTAACTTGTTTCTTATCAGGTGTGTGGTCACAACAACGAGAAAAAGACTGAAACAACGGGCACTTTTTTCTCTCTGCCATTTGAACACAGGCTTATAAAGATCATCTTTGCCAAGTGTACTGAGTTAGGATTGAGGTGAGTTCAAGGCCAGCTAGTTTCAGGTCAGCATGGGCTAGTGAGACCTTACCTTGAAAAATAAAGATCATCTTTAAGGTCAGACCTCAAGATCTTAGTCAGGGCAGGTTTGAAATTAGCACAGGAGTGGATCTCAGGTAAGCATCCGGTGGACCAGGATTGAACAGTGGCGGAATCAGATTTATGGTGTGGGGTGAGCTGGGGCCAGAGAGAGGGCTCAGCAGCTCAAAGCACTTGCTTGCAAACCCTGATGGTACCCACAGAGAAGCCTCTGCGTACCTTTGAGTTCATTTGCAGTGGCAAGAGGCCCTGGTGAGCACCTTCTTTCTCTCTGGATACCCCACCTAAAGTGCTTAGACCCTAATTTGAGGGAAAAAGACAGGTGTGAAGAAGGATTGAGACAGAGGGAGATGTTCTGGACTGGCTGGGTGAGCCTTATAAACAGTCACAGCGGTAACAGGGGGAGGCAGGGTGGGAGCCACATCGTGTGCCACTCAGCGTGCAGTTGAGATGTTACACAACTCACCACCGGTCACTCTCGGAGCATGGCTGGGGAGGCCCGTGCCAAAGCTGCCAGGGCCACCTGCCTGCCTGTGCACCACCTGTCCGCCTGTGGGCCACCTGCCCACCTGGGTGCCTCCTACCCGCCTGTGGGCCACCTGCCCGCCTGTGTGCCTCCTGTATGCCTGGGTGCCACCTGCCCGCCTTCATGCCCTCTGCCCACCTGTGTGCCTCCTGCCCGCCCTGGACGCCACCTGCCCACCTGTGCGCCACCCGCCACCTCGTAGGCGCCTGGCTTTTTCATGGAACGTTGCTCCTTCTCCCCTGGCCTTGTTTTTCTTAGCCTGGCTTCTTGCAGGGCGTTTGTTTTCTTGCTTCTGCCTGCCTCGCCCCCAAACAACTAGACTTTTCAAAGCCTGTGAGTTCTGAAGAAACAACACTTTGTGTAGGAGCTTGGAAGGACTGGACTTTGGCCTAAACCTGTGGTGGGAGGAATTGCATTGCATTTCCAGGCTGGGGGTGGAGCTCGTGGATGGATGGATGGATGGATGGATGGATGGATGGATGGATGGATGGTTGGATGGATGGGTGGGTGGATGGATGGGTGGATGGATGGGTGGGTGGATGGATGGGTGGGTGGATGGATGAGTGGATGGGTGGGTGGATGGATGGTTGGATGGATCGATGGATCGATCACAGTGGTAGAATGCTTCCTTCAGAGGCCTGGGCTCACTCCTTAACACTTTGGAGGAAACAAACAAACAAACAAACCACCAAGCACCTCCCATGGCAGACAGCTCTTCAACCCTTCGTGTTTCGGATTTCAAGCCAGCGATGCATCGGGGCCGAACTTTTCCTTATTTTCTGATCTGAATTCATAACTCTGTTGTTTGCTGAATACCAAACCGTCCATTTTGGTATTCAGCCCATCCCCCATCACTTCTTCCTTCTGTTTCTCCCTCCCTCCCTCTCTCCTTCCCTCCATTCATCCATCCCTAAATCCTCTCCCCTCCTTTCCCATTTCCTGCCTTCTAGAAATGGTGAACTTCGGTCCTGTGCAAGGTGTATTTTCTGGGTATCTCTACTAAATCCACTCACACACAAGGTAGCACAAAACATTGGTCCTTCCATGTCCCTCATGATGTCATCAAAGCAAGGGCTACTTGTCACAGAGGGCTCCTGTGTCCTTCCTTCTCATGGCTCCCCAGGAATCCATCTGCCTCCGCCTCCCTGGCACTGAGATCATAAGCATGGGCCACCATGCTCAGCTGTTGTAACACGGGTTCTGAGGATTGAACTCGGGTCCAACTGAGCCATCTCTCCAGCCAGAACCTCAGGGTTCCATGCTCCACTGACTCAGTGCCATACTGGATGTATGAGTGCCATCAAAAAATGTACCCCGAAAAGGAGCTGGAGAGATCGCTCAGTGGCTAAGGCACTTGCCTGCAAAGCCTAATGACCGGGTTTGATTCCCCAGTATGCACATAAGCCAGATGCACAAAGTGGTGCATGCATTTGGAGTTTGTTTGCAGCAGCTGGAGGCCCTGGCACACTCATTCTCTTTTCTCTCTCCCTCTCTCTTCTCCTTCTCTCTGTCTCTCTCTGCTTCCAAATAAATAAATAATTTTTTTTATAATTTGTGTGTGTGTGTGTGAGAGAGAGAGAGAGAGAGAGATTGTATTGACTAGCATCTAGCCCACTGCAGTCCTTGAAAGGAAGACTGGAGTCCAGAGTCAAGGGCAAACTTAACAATACTCCATAGGGCTAAAGAGATCACTCAGTTGGTAAAGTGTTTGCCCTACAAATACAAGCACTTGAATTCAGTCTCCAGTGCCCACATAAACATGAGTCATGGTGACACAAACCTGTCAACCTCAGAGCTGGGAGGTGGAGACAGGCATGTCCCTGGAGCTCACTGGCCAGTTAGTGTAGCCTGACTGGTGAGCTCTAAGCCAATGAGAGATGCTGTATCAAAAAGAGACAGCTAGTGTGTCTGAAAATGACACTCAAGGTTGTCCTCTGGCCCTCACATGCACACACATACACATGTGCAAACACACCCCCATACACACATGAAAGAACATGTCTACACACACATACACAGTGCCCATTGCCTTTGAGAAGGAGAAAGACGGCACCCCGTGGAGCACAGGTGATCGTGTGATCAGGCAAGAGAGCCCCCGAAGTGCGTCCTTGGGCCCTGGGGGCTTCAAGTGCGTGGGGGGGGGGAAGAGCGATCATAAAATGGTTGGTCATTTCCATCTTCAGATGAGATGTGACTCACCTCGTAAGTGTCTTCTGGTCATTTTCCCAGCACGATCAGAAGACCTGAGTGATCGGCTCACTCTGTTCCTCCCTAGTAGAAAAGAATGTTCTTTGAGAAGATTGGACAGGGTTAGAGGCAAAGACTGTGTGTCCTTTTTTGCATGGAACAGAAAAGTGGACAGCTTTCCTCACCGTGGGCTGAGACCTCTGCTGTTCTCAGATGCTGACCAAGGTGCATGACCTGTACTCACTTCTTCAAAATTGCCCCTGCTGGTTCTGCTCTCGAGCTCCGCTGCCTCCCTGTAGCCCAAGAGCTGTGTCTACAGCTTTCCATAGAGCAGCCAACGCATGTCCAAGGCATCTCTCAGCCTCCCCTCAGGTGGAGTCTCTGTGCTCCACGCAGAACCGTGAGCTGTGCTGTGCTCTGGCAACTGAACTTCAGGACTTAATCTAGCACTGCATTATTTGGGGGCCTGTGTCTGTCTGCCTGGGGCCATGGGCACCTGTAAGTCATAGACTGAGTCTCAATCATACATTTTATGGTTTGGATACACAGGAGCCCCATCCGGGGATGTGGTTGAGATGTGATTGTATCATAAGGGCACTAACATTGTCCGTGTTTCAGCATGCTGATAACTTGAGGGCTGGTAGAAGGTGGGGCCCTGTGGAGGGAGTACTAAGCGATATGGAACTCCTATCTCTACCACCCAGAAAGGACTGTGGAGCCAAAAGTGAAAGCTAAAAGCATAAAACTTTTAAAGAAAACACAGGAGGTGCTTGTGACCCTCATTTAGTCTGGTCCCTGGATATGGCTTTATAAGTGTCATTCGGGCTGGAGAGATGGCTCAGTGCTTAAAGGCTCTTGCTTCCAGGGCCTCCTCAGTAGCCACGTAAACCCAGATGCACAAGGTGGTGCATGGTCGAGATTTCTGTTTTCAGTGGCTGGAAACCCTGTTGCACCCATTCTCTTAGTCTCTCTCTCTCTCTCTCTCTCTCTCTCTCTCTCTCTCTCTCTCTCTCTCTCTCGCTCTCTCTCTTCAATAAATAATAATTTTTCCTTTTTAAAAAATATTTTTATTTATTGGCAGAGAGAAAGAGTGACTGGGCACACCAGGGCCTCTTGCCACTCCAAATGAACTCCAGATGCATGTGCCACCTTGTACATCTGGCTTTTTGTGGTAGGAAATCAAATCCAGGCTGTCGGGCTTTGCAAGCGTCTTCAACTGCTGAACCATCTCTCCAGCCCAAGTTATTTTAAATAGGAATGAAAGAAAAAATTGTAAGTCTAATGAAAGATTCAGTTATATCTGCACGCTTCAGATATTGCAAGTCTAGTTGGGAATAAAGCTCAATGGTTAGGTTCTGGCATGAGTGAGGCCATGAGTTCAATCCAGCCCTGCAAACAACAGCAACAACAAAGAAAGCTTTCACTCTACAGTATAGGTTTAAAGGGACTTAGAGTTGCTGTTCCTTCTCTGTGGACAGAATCTCATTTATTTTGTCAAGTACTGTTGCCGTCAGCTTTCTAGTTGCTGCGCAGAAAGAACCCAAGCAAAAGCGGCTTGTGGAGGAATGGGTTTATTTGGCTTATGGACTCGAGGGGAGACTCCATTCTGGCAGGGAAAACGATGGCATGAGCAGAGGGGTGGACATCACCTCTGCCACAGCACTGCAAACAATGGCAGGAAGGTGTGCCAAACACTGGCAAGGGGAAGCTGGCTTATAACCCCAAAAGCCCGCCCCCAACAACACAACTCTAGTGAGGTTGTAATTCCCTAACTGCCATCAGCTGAGGATCAATCTATCAGAACACATTCATTTCTTTGTGGGGGACACCTGGATCAAACCATGACAAGTACTAAATATTTATATTATTTCATTTTATTATGTTATTTATATTGTTTAATGTTAATATTAAAAATGTTGCTTATCGGCTCTTGATTTTTAAAACTGACCTGTAGGCATAACAAAGAGTCTCTATTCTTACTGAGAAGGTAGATTTATGCTTTAGCTCTTCCTATGATCAAAATCACGACATAATTGGTAGCAGTTTGGATGATGAGAGAAGGCCATTGGGTGCTGGTGGCAGGAATCACAGAGGACGGAGAGAGAAATACTGCTTGCAATCTAAAGATCAAGAAATGGGGGCTGGAGAAATGGCTCAGTGGTTAAAGGCACTTGCTTACAAGGCATGCCAATCCAGGGTCAATATCCCAGCACCCATGTAAAGCAAGATGCGCAAAGTGGTGCGTGCACCTGGAGTTTGTTTGAAGCAGCAGGAGGCTCTGGCAGCCCATTCATTTCTGTCTCCCTCCATCCATCTCTTTCTCCTAGATGATAGATGATAGATATGTGAAATATGAAATATGATTATGGAACTGAAAGTATATTTGAAATAGAAAAGTAGAGACTTTTGTGAAATAAAACCCTAAGCACTAAATGTGCTAACCTTAGCCTGGGAAGCTGTGCCATAGGACCATGGGGAAATACTGGGAAAATACTAAATGTGCAGCTGGGGCTGGTAGTCAGAAATGATGAGGTTTACACCATAGGAATGTAGAAAGATAAAAATGATCAAACACTGGACTTCTGGGCAGATGTTTTTTTCCTCATTAGCTCTAACCGTCACTATCTGCTTCTGTACTCATGCTTGTGCAGGCGAACTTATGTTTATCTTAAAGAAAGTATGCTTCAGCTTTTTCAAAGAGTTCGGCTGGAATGCCAGGTACCGCAGTTCCCAGCTAGCTTCTTAGCTGTGTGACTGTGGTCCAGGTTCGAACCTGTCTGAATAAAGCGACCTGTGCGTTTGCTCTGACTCGAGTCTCTGGTGGTCTGTCTTCGGGGGATCTTTGAACCTTACAGCTAGCTAGCTAGCTAGCTAGATGATAGATAGATAGATAGATAGATAGATAGATAGATAGATAGATGATAGATAGATGATAGATACATAGATAGATAGATAGATAGATAGATAGATAGATAGATAGATAGATAGATAGATGAACGCCTTTAATCCCAGCACTCGGAAGGCAGAGGTAGGAGGATCACTGTCAGTTCGAGGCCAGCCTGAGACTACACAGTGAATTCCAGGTCAGTCTGGACTAGAGTGAGACCCTACCCCGAAAAACCAAAAAAAAGAGAAAGAAATGGAAGTTTAATTTTGAGAGACTGAATATACAGACAGACCAGGCTCAATA
>PVHP010004478.1:0-32557 GCA_004024765.1 Zapus hudsonius | reverse complement strand
CTTCCCGGCCCCACCACGGAAAGCTCCCACCCCTCTGATGGTCTTCCCATCTCTGACAAACCCGCGTGACAGTGGGTGGCAGAGTCCCTCGCAATCACACACTCAGAAAGAATCAAGAGACATTGCTCTTAACATTGGATTCGTCTTCACAATTGATTCACAGGACACAGAGATAAAAATACAAGCAGAGCTTCAAAGGAGAGATGAACCAACCTGCAAATTTTGTGGCCAAAGGTCAGTCCATTAATAGTCAAATCACAGAAACAGGAAATGTGCATTAGAGTCCTGGGATCTTTTTCTCTGACTTACAAAGAGAAAATGTTCCCAAGTGCCCACTCCCATGCCAAGCAGGAGTGGGCACTTGTTTACTTGAAAACCTCTGCATCGTTTCCACTTTTGTTTTCATGTCAACTCAGGACTTAGCTGAATGTATTTCTAGTTTTTTATATTATTTATTTATTCGCAAGGAGAGAGAGAGAGACTGCTACAAACTCCAGACACACGCACCTCTTTGTATATTTGGCTTTACGTGGGTACTTGGGAATTGAACCCAGGTCCTTAGGCTTTGGATACAAGCGCCTTAACCACTTAGCAATCTCTCCAGCCCCGTTTTTTATTCCTCTAGGTAAAAATCTCATTGGTTTTTAGAAACACATTTATTTATTTCCTTGCGTGTGTGCGTGCACACACACGCGCACCAGAGTGCACACCAGGGTCTCTTGCCACCGTAAATGCCAGTTGCTTGCACTATTTTGTGTGTGTGTGTGTTTTGCTAGGAAAATCGAACCTAGACTCGCAGGCTTTGCGAGCAAGCGCCTTTAACCACCTAACCATTTCTCCAGGCCAAGAATCCAGTTTTTAAAATGAAGATGGAAATCAGGAACCAAAGTATTGATCTTGGAGCAGAGGCACAGGCCATGGAGATGCCAGAAGCAGAGACAGAGAACCCCTTAGGTGCTGGGGTGCTTGGATACAGTGGTGCTGTTCGAACCTGGACAAGGTGAACAGTCAGGCCTTCAAAACATCCTGCTCCCTCCCTTCTCCGGGGACATTGGCCTGGGAATCCAGTAACAGGCAGGAAGAGTCAGCCTCCTGGCCTGACAGTGGGTGGGCCAAGGCCTCAATTCAAGAAAAAGCAGGCACCAGGTGGCAAAGTGGGGGTTCACTGGGAGCTCTCAGATCCACGCCTGCTAAGGAAAGCCTTCACCCACTTTCACTGGAGGTCTGAAATCAAAACCATCTGTTCTAGCTTATGCTTTTAAGACTGTGATTCTTTAAATGTCTGCTTCTTTTTCTGTTGCTATCACTTGTGGGGGCTGGGTGATACAGTAACGACTCAGTGCTCCTCGCAGCTCTGCGGGAACAATGGCTGCTGAGAAGGGGAGGTCACAAAAGGCTGCTGTTTTACTTAAGAAGCTTGGCCTGGCTCTTGTCCATTAGCACAGAGAAAGGACCAAGTGGGGGCATTGTTATCTTGGAACACCCACTAAGTGGCTGCCGGCTTCAGTACTGCCAAGAGCAGGACTCAAAGCATTCAAGCTGAAGGAAGGCCCTGCTGTGGCCCTGTGGAGCCCTGTTGGCACAGCCTTATTTTTAGCAGTGGAGATAGCGCTGCCCATACGATTCATATTTTAATGTGCATGTGTGTGTGTGTGTGTGTGTGTGTGTGTGTGTGTGTGGAGAGAGAGAGAGAGAGAGAGAGAGAGAGAGAGAGAGAGAGAGAGAGAGAGAGAGAGCAGGAACACATGCATTGTTTTTTGAAACAGGGCCTCTCATTGGCCTGACTGGGCAGTGGGCCTCAGGGATCCTCCTGTCTCCACCTCCCCAGAACTGGGCTGATAGATGTGCACCACTACACTTGCCTTTTCCCCTTTTTTAAACCAGGGGTTCTGGGAACCGAACTCGGGTCCTCATGCTTGCAAGGCAAGCACTTTACTGACTGAGATGTCTCCCCAACTCCCCATATGATTTTTTTTCTTTTTAAAAAAGTTTATTTACTGTAAGCAAAGAGACAGACAGGGAGACAGAGAGAGAATGGGTGCACCAGGGCAACCTCCAGTTATTGCAAATGGACTCCAGACACATGTACTACTTGGTGCATCTGGCTTTATGTGGTTACAGGCTTTGCTGGCAAACACTTAATGGTGAGCCATCTCTCTAGTACCCTCCCCCCATCTGATTCTTAAGGTAACTTTGGGAGCCAAGTGTACAGTTCAGTGGTAGAGTACTTACTTAGCACACAGGAGGCCCTGGGTCCATTCCTCGCACGGGGAGGGGTCTCATATAGACACTCATTAATTGTTTATTCACCAGCCATTGTAATGCGCCTAAGCCCTTGCAATGAACAGTTCACCCCCTTCTCTAATCCTGACAGCAAGATTTCCTAAGTCTCTTCCCAAGAAGTCTATTATAAGGAGCACACTGCCATGGGGAGTGTGGCTCTACCAGGCAGGAGGTGACATCCAAGATCCCAGTCGTGAGGAAGAAGCACAGCACGGAGTGTCAAAGGCTTCTGGGCTAAGCACGAGGACCCGAGTTCAGATCCCAGGAGCCCACGCAGATTGTCAGCTGTTATCCCAGTTCTCAGGGAGGCAGAAACGGCCTCCTGTCTCCAGCACTGGCTAGACTGTTTACTTAAAATCAGTGAGATGGGGGGCTGGAGAGATAGCTCAGTGGTTAAGGTGCTTGCCCCAAAAGTCTAAGGAACCATGTTTGATTCCTCGGTACCCACAAAAAGTCAGATGCACAAGGTGGCACATGCATCTGGTGTTCATTTGCAAGGGTTGGAGGCCCTGGTATGCCCATTCTCTCTCTCTCTCTCTCTCTCTCTCTCTCTCTCTCTCTCTCTCTCTCTCTCTCTCTCTCTCCCTCTCTCTCCACCTCTTTCTCTCACATAAATAAATAATAAAATAAGGTTGACCTCTGGGTCCACATGTACATGCATGCTCACATGCAAACACACCATACACATCCACGTGCAAAAAATAAAGAAGTCTCTAAGCCATGTCGGGACCCGCAATTGGCTGTCCCTCCCCTTTCCTAACCATCTGCTTTGGTGGGTTGTTAGATAACAAGACCCTCCTTGTTTGTTTGATTATTTGTTTGTTTTGTTTTCTCAGGGTAGGGTCTCGTTCTAGCTCAGGCTGACCTGGAATTCACTATGTAGTCCCAGGGTGGCCTCGAACCCACAGAAATCCTCCTACCTCTGCCTCCTGAGTGCTGGGATTAAAGGCGTGCACCACCATGCTCAGCCAACAAGACCCTCTGTGTGTGTGTGTGTGTGTGTGTGTGTGTGTGAGAGAGAGAGAGAGAGAGAGAGAGAGAGAGAGAGAGAGAGAGAGAGAGACAAGGGAGGATGAGTGTGGTGGTGCACGCTACAGCCCATATGTGAGGTCAGAGGACACTCTTGCTATCAGTTCCTGCCCTGGACCTTGTTTCTGAAGGGTCTCCTGTTCTCCACTCTGTAAGTCTCGTTAGCTGACCCATGAGTTTCTAGGCATTCTCCCACCACCACCTCCCATCTTGTCATTGGAGTGTGGTGACAGGTGCGTGAGCGCTGGACGTCTGAACTCTGATCCTCACACCTGTGTGGCAAGCGTTTTGTTCACTCAGCCATCTCCCTAGCCCCAAACCCTCTTCAATGTTTTATTGAAGGCAACTTCAGATAAAGGTTGGGTGACATCGTGTCATTTCTGGAAGGTTTTTAGCATCCCCGTTGGCAATCTACCATCGGTGACAGTTACCGTCTCATTGCTGGGACAGACACCCAGCTGGAGCAGCTCATGGTTTAGTCTTTTTTTAAAAAACTATTTTATTTATTCATTTTCAAGCAGAGAGAGAGAGACAGAGAGAGAGAGAGAGAGAGAGAGAGAGAGAGAGAGAGAGAGAGCGAGAGCCAGGGTCACCACTTTGTGGTCTGGTTTATGTGGGTACTGGGGAACTGAACCAGGGGCCTTAGGCACTGGGCACAAGTGCCTTAACCGCTGAGCCATCTCTCCAGCCCTCATGGTTTAGTCTTGAGGGGAAGCTTCTTCATGGTGGGGAAGGCAGGCAGAGCAGACAGCAGAGTGTCTGTCACATCTTGTCACACCAGCAGAGAGAAAGCAGCAGGAATGCACTGGCTAGTGATGGCAAGTGGGCTGAACTGTGAAATCCCAAGGCCCACCCAAGGGACCCATCTCTTCCACCAAAGTCCCATCTCCCAAAGGTTCCACCAGCTGGGGATCAAGCATGAGGCTTAATTACAAACACATGAGGTTCGGGGACAGTTTACATTCAAACTGCAACACCATCCTGCCTACGATGCCCTAGCCATTCACACCACACCTAGACTAGATCAGTCATTGGTGGTATAAAGCTCAAACTTGACAATGTGATTCATCCCAATGCCACATCTCTCTAAGAATTCAGCATAAATCTTGAGTAAAAAAAAAATCATTTAATCACCTCAATTTATCTGGTTGAATGATCAAAAATATCAAGGTATAAATTACTTTTCTTTTTTAAATGTTTTATTTATTTGCAAGCAGAGAGAGAGAGAGAGACAGACAGACAGACAGACAGAGAGAATGGGCGCATTAGGGCCTCCAGCCACTGCAAAAGAACTCCAGATGCATGCACCGCTTAGTGCATCTGGCTTTATGTGGGTACTGGGGAATGGAAGCTGGGTTGTTAGGCTTTGCCTTAACAGTTGAGCCATCTCTCCAGCCCTACAAATCATTTTGAATGACATGAATGCTCTGAAATCCCCTTACCCATCCTCGTACTGGAGGTCAAATCCAGCGTCTCAAATACGCCAGGCAAGGGCTCGACCACTGAACTATCCCTCCAGTTCCTTGAAAGCCTGTAAAAGGGGTTCAACGTTGCTGATGTGTCCATCTCCCGATCCCTTCCTTCCCCTGGAATATCTTCCTGCTCCATTTTCTTAGCAAACCCAGCCTGCCCATTAGACAAGGCGAGTTCTTCCTCGTGGCATACTCAGTGAGCCAGGAGGGTGTAGCATATAACTCATTAGTTTTTCAGCTCTAATTAGTTGGGGAAATTGGGACTGTCAAAAAGCAGAGAACGACAGCTTTTTTTCCTCAGGTAGGTCTGCACTTGGTTCTGCAAAGGGATGGTTTTTACTCAGAGCAAATTGGACTGTCGCCTCTTTTCCATCTGCCTTCTTCAATGGAGGTTATAACCTGAGAGCCGTCAACAGAAGCCCAGACTGCAAGTTTCCCTAATGGCAGCAACGGCTAAAAAAGCTTCCCTCCTCCCGAAGTTGACTTAGTTGGTGAAATCTAGGGACTTGCTTTTTTGCTGAAACGCGATGTTCCAGGACAGCAGGCAAACTGGCTTTGTAGCTTCGCTCCAGATTCTGTGTGTTCCACTCGCCAGCACAATGGTCGATTTCTCCAGGAACAAATGAGTAAGCAGGTGACCCAGCTTAAGGGTCAGGTTGAAATAGGGCACATTCCCAAACAGGCTTCTTGTAGACGCGAATGTTCTAGGTTGTCAATATTTAATCAGCCAGCCCATGGTATTTCAGTACGTATTTGTAGACAGATGCTTAGATCACTAATGTCGCATTAGGTATATGTTCCCTCAGAAATAGCACTTTATATTAATGAGCCAGGTTAGAGAAGTACGTTTTTTCTCAGAAGGAATTCCATTGATTTTCATGTCAACCATCTAAGGTATTTCTGAACTTGACTAGAAAGGTCAATTTCCAAATCTTAATTCCTAGTTGCGGTTTGTATGATTTAGGGGTTTGAAGATCAACTGCAAGTTGGATCCCTGTTTTTCCCCCCCAGAACTATAAATGTTTATAAATAATGAAGCTGATTGCTAGGAGAGAAAGTGACCGTCCATAGTCAACCCTAAATCCTTCCCTCTCTAAGGGCTGGGACATGGAATTCAAGGGAAGAGTGTCTGTCCAGGGCAGAAAGTCCTGGATTCTTACCCCAGCACTGCATAAAGGATGCATTATCCCAATACTCCCGAGGGAGGTGAAGGCAGGAGCAACGGAAGTTCACGGTCATCTTCGGGTGCATAGCAAGTCTGAGGCCGGCCTGGGCGATATGCGCCCTGTCTCATATGTGCATAAATAGCTGTGGAGATGTCACATTAGGTAAAGTGTTCACCAAACCAACATGGGGACCCGAGTTCAGATCCTCAGACCTCACCGAGTATGGTGATACAGACCCTCGATCTCAGCACTGAGGAGGCGGGGGTGGGAAACCCCTGTGGCCCATTGGCCATCTGGTTTAGCTAAATTCATGAGCTTTCAGTTGAGCGAGAGAACTTCTTCTCAAAGAATAAAAGTGGAGGGCTGGAGAAATGGCCTTGGTACTTGCCTGCAAAGCCTAAAGACTCGAGTTCAACTCACCGGTACCCACATAAAGCCAGATGCACAGAATGGTGCATGGGTCTGGAGTTCATTTGTAGTGGCTAGGGGCCCTAGCACACCCATTTTCTCTCTGTCTCTCTTCCTGTCTCTCTCTGCTTACAAATAAATAAATTAATTAAATAAATAAATAAATAAATAAATGAATGAATGAAAAATTGTGTTTTTTCTTTAAAGAGTGGAGAACCATGGAGGATACCCAATGTCTACCTCTGGCTTCAGCACACACCACATGCACACTCAGAGCATTATACATATACAAATATGCATATATACATGCATACCACACAAACATACTCATGCAAAAGTATATAAGAATAAATCAATCCTTTGTCTGATGGACAAGGCACCCAGGGCTTCTAGAAGTTTCTGCTCCTTAACATACTGACTTCAAAACCTATTTCTGGGCCAAGTGTGATGGCTCATGCCTGCAATCCCAGCACTTGGGAGGCTGAGGCAGGATTACTGTGAGTTCGAGGACACTCTGGGCTATGTATGACCCTGTCTCAAATAATAATAATAATAATAATAATAATAATAATAATAATAATAATAATAAAATAATTTTTAAAAGGTTATTTCTGCTTGTTTCACCAAGTGTGAGGAATGTTAGGAGTGAGCAGAACTCAGGAGAAAAATGGAACTGTTGGGTGGTGGTATCTCCAGGTTCAAACCTCTCTGCTTTCCAGATGCACTTGGCCCTTTGAAGAGAGAAAGGGGGACTCCCTCAACCTTGCAAAGTGGGGTTCTGGTTGACTGTCCTCCTGCCCTGTGACCAATCCTTGAACAGTGTCTGGGAAGGAAGCAGGATCACCGGTCTGGATTCTGGGAAAATTCAGTAATCTTGTGGTCATGGCTCTTGGAAGACCAGGGCTGGAAAAAGGCCCGTATGGTGACAAGATGTGCACCGTGTGCTCCAATAACAAAAAGAGCGTGCAGAAGAGTTTGAGGCATGACTTTTCAGGAAAACAAGAACTGGGGTCCAGAAAGTTCCTTGGGTCAGCAGAGAGGAGGAGAAAGAGCCAGAAGATGGACTGGGGGTGCTGTGGATGGCTGTCTTCTGCGCACAGAATGGCCAGTAGCCTTCATGACCTCACACGCAGCCTGTGGATGGAAGGTTGTCACCAAGTCCCACCGCTCTCTGAGGAGCCACGGACACTGGAGCAGCCTGGGTAGGAGGAGCCGGGTCCTCAGTATGGCATTCACTTGTCCAGGTAAATGAGCACGACCCAAGCTCATGCAAGCGGCCCTGATGAAGCTCAGAGGGTCACAGAAAGAAAAAGGCGAGAAAGAAAGAGGGGAAGCAAGTTCTGCAGAAGGGGTTCAGTGGGAGGGAGTGGAGGGGGCAGAGAGGGGAGGGGAGGGGTGGATGTCATTAAACTACACTGTATACATGCGTGAAGTCATCCAAAATAAATTTCAAATTACAAAAAGACAGTGAGTTTACCAACAACACAAGTGGCGTGAGGACCCAATGAAAGCTGAAACAGGTGAGATGTTTGAAGCCACTGCACAGAGAACATAACAGTGGCCTGAAGGCAGAGGGAGGATTGAAGACATAGTGACATCTTTGTGAAAGGTGTGGCTCATGCCTTTCAGAAGCTTGTTTTAATTTGAGCAAAGTAAAAACATATAGAAATAAAATTAAGTACACAAATGAAAATGCTAAATAGTGAGTGAGCAGGCAGGCTTTGTCTTTTTTTCCCCACAGGAGGCTTTAGCAACATCCAGAGAGATGGAGCTCTGTAGGCTGGGCCTAGGGGTGGACGTTATCCAAGGCTAGAACAATACAGTGTGAGACATTCAACAGACCCGGGCTTCCCAGAAGGCCTTGGGATGCTACCTAGAAGCTTCTAATCCAAGCTCCATTTATTCCTACAGGCTTTTCCGAGCTCCAGGGAGGTGGTACAGGTTTCATCACAATGGGAAATGCAGTGTAATAACCATGCCCCTACCAGCTAGCCCACATTGTGAAGACCTTAGTTTCCAGGACCAGGCGCACAAACGCAGATAACGCACCAGGGATGAAACCGAAATGGCTCACTGTTTTATTTTACTTAAGACTTATTTATTTATTTTTATTTTATTTATGGGACTGGAAAGCCCGACAGTTTGGGTTAGAGTCCCCACTACGCACATAAAGCTGGATTCACGAAGTGGTACGAGAATCTGGAGTTTGTTTGCAGTGGCAAGAGGTCCTGGCACGTTCATCCTCTCTCTCCTTGCAAATATAAATAAAAACATTGTATGTGTGTGAGGTGTACACACTTGCATGTACATCCACGGAAAGGCCAGAGGCTCATTTTTTCTGTCTGTGTCTTTGACGGCTCTTTCTCGTTGCCTCATTTACTTTACTAAGCTGTGTGGTTTGACCCACGTGTCCCCCATAAACCTAATGTGCTCTGAATGCTTGATTCCCCAGCTGGTGGCAATTTTGGAATTGTACCCTTGTAAGAGGTGTATTGTTTTTTAAAATATTTTATTTATTAATTTTCAAGCAGAGAGAGAGAAAGAGAGAGAGAAAGAGAGAGAGAGAGAGAGAGAGAGAGAGAGAGAGAGAGAGAGAGAGAGAGCGCACCAGGGCCACCACCTTGTGGGTCTGGCATATGTGGGTCCTGGGGAATTGAACCCATGGCCTTAGGCACTGGAGGTAAGTGCCTTAACCGCTGAGCCATCTCTCCGGCCCCAAGAGGTGTATTGTTGAGGCACAGGCTTGTGGGTGTCATAGCCAGCTTCCCCTTGCCAGTGTTGTTCACCTGATGTTGGCTGGGAGGTGACGTCCACCCTCTGCTCATCCATCTTTTCCCTGCCAACATGGAGTTTCCCCTGGAGTCTGTCAACCAAAATCAACCCTTTCCTCCACAAGCTGTTTTGGTCGGGTTCTTTGTTGCAGCAGCAAGAAAGCTGACTGCAACCTGGGGTCTCACTTGAGTGCAGAGCTCATCAGCCTGGCTATCCAGGTTGCTCAGGAATTCCCTGTCTGTCTCCTAAGGTTAGGGATGACAGGTGGCCCACTATGTCCACCTGCTATTTACATGGGTTCTGGGGATCCGAACATCAGTCCTCCTTGGTGGCAAACTTGACCTATTCCCAAGCCCTAAAAAAATAACATAAGAAGTTTATTTAACAAAACAAAACAAATTTGATTGTTTCAAAACTTTGAGTAAACATTTCAGGAACAGACCCTGAGGGTTTTTAAGTTTTTTTTTTCTCTTTATTTATACCACAGATCATTTCATGTTATAAGCTACATTGAGAAAGTAAAATTTTCATGTGGCCTTAATAGCTGTTCATTAACACCTTCAGCATTAAACAATCACCAATTAAAGACTCTGCATCCTTCGGCTTTGGAAATGGAAATTTCCTACAACTCCCCCCAAGCTTTTTAATTGAATCTATCCTGAGCTTGCAAAACAAGCTACAGTTATGACTTTTTTCAAAACTCAGCAGAGTGAAAAGCAATTCTCTCGATACCAAACAACCAAAGACAAAAACAAAGCCCAGGAATAATTACCCGCTGACTCAGAATGGATTCATGGTTCTGAGAGAAAAACCAGTATGGATGATCCTAGGGAGAGTTCTCAGGGAGAGCATCCCATTGGCTAGAGCTAAGTCACATGACTCCTTTGGAGTCAGGAGAAGGAGCTATGGAGACTTTCGTTTCCATAGTGATAGAGTCACCACCTGGGGACAGCCCACAGAGGATGGATGGGATGCTGATTACTCCACAAGTATCCCTGACAGCTGTCACTCATAACTCCCAGGTTCAGCTGTGTTTTTCCGGCTAATGCCCAGAACTGGTCCCTGAGCTGCAAATGCCAGTGCTGGAGTGGGATGGTGATATAAAGTGATGGCTTTATGTTTCTGTGATGGTTACCATTGATTGTCCTCTAGTCCCTCCCTCCCTTCTTCCTCCCTTCTCCCCCTCCCCTCCCTCTCTCCCCTCTTCCTCCCTCTTCCTCCTCCTCCTCCTTTTTTGGTTTTGTGAACTATGGTTTCACTCTGTTCAAGGCTAACCTGGAACTCACTCTGAAAGCACAGGCTGACCTTGAACTCTCAGCAATCCTCCTACCTCTACTTCCCAAGTGCTGAGATTAAAGGCATGTACCACCATACCCGGCTGCCTTTTGACTAGGTTTTCTCTGACATTCCTTAGGACAGAATCGTTGTATTCCTAGAATTTTGTCTTTGAATAATGGCTGTATGTCTGTCTTGTACACCCCACCAATAATCCAGAGGAAACATGGCCGGCTCATGGGCACAGTGAAAAGCATGGTATCTTATTTATGAGAAACACTTATCTGAGCCCTGTCATCCATAGGCCAGAGGTGATGTGGAATGCCCAGGGCTCAATGACCTTGGTGAGTCTGTCATGGAAAATGGCCTTTCTCAAGTTGAAATGTGGCTTTTGACTCTGAGCACTGGAAGGAGAACTCCAGTCCCCAGAGGTGTCCTGTCTCATGGGAGCATCCGTTTGCCGGGAGCTTGGACCCCTGGGTAGTGAGGTCACTTGGGATGGGGAACTTGAACTTGTCACATCAGTTCTGACCTGTTGAGGAACTGGAGATGACAGGTGCTCATCTGATCCCTGGGGAGGGCTGGAGCTGAGGCCCAGGCATGTAGACAGGAACCCCAAAAGCCACTCTGCACACCAAGGGCTCAGGGGAGCCTGCCCATTTGGCTATGCTTTTATGTAGGGGGCGGGGAGTCAAACACCATCCCGGGCTCCTTGGGGAGAGAACAGCCAGAGCTCTGTGCTTAGACTTTTCTGGACCCTACACCACTATATACCTCTTCTCTTGGCTGCATCCATGCCCTACAGTAAGCAGTGACCACCTGCACAAAAGCTAAGCAAGTCTTCTGGACTCTTCCCTCAGATTTGTAGTTTGGCCAACTTGGCAAACAGAGCAAAGGTGCTGAAGGATCTCTGCAGGAATTTAAGGCCCATGAGCTATAGGTCAGACACAGATGGGCAGGAGCCAAGGCCTAGAAACACACACGGAGCCCACACCCAGGGGCTGTGGTCAATAGTGGGTGCCCAGCGATCTGAGCTCATCCTGTGTCCCAGTGAGTAAGAGTTTTCCCAAATGAGCATGCCTGCACCAAGCTGCTGGTCCAGGCTTGAGAAATCCTATGCAAAAGACAAGACTGAATACGGGTAAATACAGTGAGACATGGTACCCACCCAGATAACACTGCTGGTCTCCTTTGGGTCCCAGGATCCTTCTAGAGGGTTAAGGGTAGGAGAATTGGACCCTAAGAGCACACAGCCTCCTGAGCAAGCTGTCCAGGAGCATGATGGGCCTACAGACAGCGTGGGTCACAAGACCAGGCCAGAAAGTAAGGGAAAGTTCCCAAAATGACGGGGTACCGCAGCAAGAGGGGAGCCTGTTCTAAGGGGCTCACCCGGACAAATAGGGTAAATCTGAGTGTCAAAATTATTTTTTAATATTGAATTTATTTCCAGAGAGAGAGATAGAGAGAGAGAGAGAGAGGGAGGGATGGAGGGAGTGTTCCAAGGCCTCTTGCTACTGCAAAGGAACTCCAGATGTATGCTCCACTTTATGCATCTGGTTTTATGTGGGTACTAGGGAATAGAACCCAGGACATCAGGTTTTGCAAGCAAGCACCTTTAACCACTGAGCCATCTCTCTGGTCCTGGGTGTCAAAATTACTAAAACATGATAAAAGTTAACCAACCACTAAAAGAAAAGTTTTGGTGAATTTCTATAGATGGTAGATGATAGACAAACAGATGGATAGGTAGGTAGACAGCTAGCTAGATGGATGATAGACGAATTAGACCGATAGATCGAGAAGGAAGGGCTTTTGTGTGTTTGTCCAGCCATGGACCCTGGTAAATGTGAAGGTGTGGGGGCTTAAAAATCCATCATTTTCCACCACAACTCAGGGAACTGAGCGGAAGAGGGGGCGGAAAGATTGTGAGAGCCATGGTGGGTGAGACAATCCAGAGGCATGGCCCCCCTCAGTAACAACACACTTGGGCCAGGAGAACCTGACTGAATAATAGGCTATCCATGGTCCCTTGTCACAAGGACTGATCCAGACGATCCACGGAGGAGAATATCCAGCTGATTGGGGATGGGGGAGGGGGGCATCGGGGAATTGGGGATAACAACTCTGTTTGCCCACTAAATAATATAACTCATTATGGACAATAAAAAAATCCATCATTTTTCAAACATCTAGGTAAAGATTAAAACAGTCATGGATCCTGAAAACTGACCTAGGAAGCTATTTTGATGAGGTTCAGGGTCTTTGAGGGGTTCGCAGTGTCTACCCACCAATGACATCTTAGCCACAAGGGAGGATTCTTTTAATCAGGTAGCATCTTGACTAAGTGGCCCTAATGTCCCTGAGAAGGGCCAGACACTGAGTACTTCCAAGAACACAGCTCCTCTGCAGCATCCCAGCTTGGGGTGCATATGACCTCAATACAATTATAAAGGTGTAGCAAAGACAAAATGAGGGGTGTTGAATCTAAAACAGGAGAAGCCTATGTTCTGTAAAGATATTAGCAATATGCAAGGCTATGGAAGTACTCCCGACTGTAAGAGGCAGGAGAGACATAAAACTGAGATGAAATGAGTGAGCCTAGACGAGACCTTCCTGGGGAGGGAGGAAGTGTTATAAAAGACATTATTAGGTTAGCCAAAAAATTCAGAACACAGATGGTTGAATATTGAATCAAAGTACATTTATCAAGTTGATAACTGTGCTACGGTTATATAAAATAGAATGTTCCTGTCCTTGGGAAATACACAGTGGAGTGTATTTCCTATCTGGGGAGGAGTGGTTATGACATATGAAACTCGTAAAATCTTCAGGAAAAAAAATGTGTGTGTGTGTGTGTGTGTGTGTGTGAGAGAGAGAGAGAGAGAGAGAGAGAGAGAGAGAGAGAGAGAGAGAGGACATAAACACTGAAACGCTGGGTGCTATGTTGGCATCAGTGAATGAACCTTAGGAGAGCTTGATACACTGCTATTTTTCTTTCTTGTAGTTTTTAGTTTGTTTGAATGATTTTTTAAATAGTGTTTTTATGTTCATCAAACCAGCTTTAACCTACTCATCCGTTGCCTTTCTTATATGTCAAGATCACCACCTCGTACATTCATCCGCCTGACGCAGCTTGTGCAAGGATTTGTTAACCTGCTTTGAAACTTCAGGTTTGGCATCCATGGTGAAAGGCACAGTCCTGGAAGGCATGTGCCGAGTTAGCTGTTGGCAGCAGTTGTAACTGGTGCCATCTCTACCCAGACCCACGTGCACATAAAGGTGGGCTGGACTCCACCATGCTGAACGTATTTGGGAAAGAAGTATGAGGGTGAATAGAGATTATTTGTTTGGTATTCTTAGATGAGCCAATCTGGACAAAAATGCACGAGAGAATATTTAGTCACTTTTCAAACCCGAAATATGAGCAATTAAAATGATCTCATTAAAGATGCACCCCCCCACAAAAACCCATTTCAACATTTAAGAAT
The DNA here is from genome assembly GCA_004024765.1 of Zapus hudsonius. Taxonomy (NCBI): domain Eukaryota; kingdom Metazoa; phylum Chordata; class Mammalia; order Rodentia; family Dipodidae; genus Zapus; species Zapus hudsonius. The sequence goes on along the minus strand of PVHP010004478.1, from coordinate 18,664 downwards.
TGTCACTTGTCAAAATCCTTTTAAGAACCCCAAATCCTTTGGTGATTGACTCAAGTCCTCATCCTCTTGCTGTGTCCTGAGGGGCGGGCAGAACATTTGCACTTTGATAATTTAAATACCCCCTGTTTCCGTCTGTTTCTCTTTGCTGCAACAAACATCCAGGCAGAGCAGCTTGTGGAGGAATGGGTTCATGTTGGCTTACAGACTCCAGAGGAAGCTCCATGATGGCAGGGAAAACAACGGCATGAGCAGAGGGTGGACATCACCTCCTGGCCAACATCAGGTGGACAGCAGCAGCAGGAGAGTGTGCCCAACACTGGCAAGGGGAAGCTGGCTATGACACCCATAAGCCCACCCCCAGCAACACACCTCCACCAAGGCTCCGATTCCAAAACTGCCATCAGCTGGGGATCGAGCATTCAGAACACATGCGTTTGTGGGGGACACCTGGATCAAACCACCACACCCCCCAAAAGAAAGTCACTTCGTAAGTCCCAAACATAAACACATACATTCTCAGCACATGCTTTCCTCGTATCAGACCTGTCTGAAAGGCTCTGACATGTGGATTGAGGAGTGTGAGGGAAGAGAAAACAGACTCGGGTTAGAGAGAGAAGCCGCATCCAACATAGGTGAGGTTTGGGGTGGGGATGCCAGTGAAGGTGGTCTGGGCACTGGGTGAAATGTGATGGCTCACCTGGGGGTGTTTCCCACCCAGGCACACGTGACTATTCAGAGGCATGGCACCCCTCAGTAACAACACACTTGGGCCAGGAGAACCAGGCTGAGTACTAGGCTATCCGTGGTCGCCTGCCACAAGGACTGATCCAGACTGCCCACGGAGGAGGATATCCAGCTGACTGGGGATGGTTGGGGAATTGGGGATAACAACTCATTGTTGGCCCACTAAATAATGTAACTTATTATGGACAATAAATATATATTTTTTAAAAAAGGTTTTACCTAAGAGTTACAAGAATGTTACTAGGTCGCATGCAGAGGTGGGTGAGAAATGGCTACTTCTGTTCTTATTGCAAACACACTATCGGGATGGAGAGATGGCTCAGCGGTTAAGGCACTTGCCTCCAGTGCCCAAGGCCCTGGGTTCAATTCCCCAGGACCCACATATGCCAGACCCACAAGGTGGTGGCCCTGGTGCGCTCTCTCTCTCTCTCTCTCTCTCGCTCTCTCTCTCTCTCTTTCTCTCTGCTTGACAATGAATAAATAAAATAAAAAAAAACACACTATCCAACCAGATTGATGATTTGGCGACATATAAAATTCTTCTGGCTTCCAAGGAGGCTGCTGAGAATTCTGGTGACATTCTGAGTCCCAGTTCTTGTCTTTGAGGCAGGGTTTCAGGCTTTCACTTTAGCCCAGGCTGACCCAGAACTCACTCTAGAGCCCAGCCTGGCTCCAAACCCATGGGGATCCTCCTGCCACAGCCTCCTGGGTGCTGAGAAAAAGGTGTGCACCACCCTGTCCAGTCCTGATTCCCAGGTCTTTGTACATCACTTTGGTTCCTCTTCGGGAGATTTATGGGGACCGTTTTCTTGCCACACAGGATCTGTAGCCTAATGATAGTAGATGTCAGGGTTGGTATTTTTCACTCATTGTTTTTGCATATCGAGACCCCGTCCAGCCTTACTTTTCAGAAAGCTTTCTTTTCATTTCTTTCACAACCTTTCTCTAGTATCTTCTTTCTAGAACCTTCTGTTTTTAGATCAAGTGTTCTTTTAAAAATTGCTAATCTAGTTATTTATCTTTGCATGTGTGTGTGGCATGGGTTCAGCGTGGCCTCTTGCCACCGATCAGACACCTGCATTTGGTACTTTTTCATTTCTAGGTTACGTGGTTTGGGAATTGAACCCCAGCCGACAGACTTTGCAAGCAAGTACCTTTCATCTCTGAGCCTCTTTCCCAGTCTCCCAGGTCTTCTAATGTGATCTTGTCCCTCCATTTGACATCTCTTTGTCCTTTTGGTTGGATTTCCAAGAAGTGACCTTTACTTCATTCTCCCATTCTTTGACTTTTTAAGAATTATATTTTTAATTTCTAACAGTTCTTCTTTAATATCTCTGCTCTTGCTTTATGTATGAAATACTCTTCCCTGTCTTCTGAAAATGTAAGGTGAAGGTTGTTTTTGGGTTTAGTTTTCTTCTATTATTCACGTACATAATGGTGTCTCACACAATTATTCCCAGTTCCTGATCAACATTAGTGGTCATGAATTAACAATTAGCAACCATGGGACTTTTATTAATTGATCTGTTATCCCTTCTACAACTCCCTGATAGTGGTGGAGAGTGTGAAAAATTGGTAATTTTCACAAATACATAATTCTTAGTGTCCATCTCAATGACCTGTAAAAAGTCAAGGTAGGACAGGGTCAGTGAACCTTAGGGTTAAAACAGTGAGATCAGGAACAGTGGGGGGAAAATTTACGAGGCTTGTAGCTGGGTACAAGACAGCTAAACTGAGCAGAGAAGAGATAGGCAGGGCTCTGAGAAAAACAAGGAAGCAGGTCCCAGCAGGCTCTGACAGGCTCCCACCCCCAGGATCCTATGCAAGGCAATGGTGCCCTTCTCATAACCTGGCATCTAATTACAACAGGCAGAACTGTGGGTAGGAATGGCTTCTAGGAAAGCCTCTACCCATTCCCAGAAGGAGACCACCCGGGCTTCCCCACAGGCAAGGACTTAGATAGGAGGCAACGGACCCCGATGGCCCAAGTGTCCCTTGGGAGTTAAACATCCTTGAGGGTACTGTCAGCATCTAGGGGACCAGGGGATGGGATTCTTCCACACATGCGCACGAACAGAGGGTCTAGGTCTATAGCCTCCAGACCGGAGGACAGCAAACCACCTGCTTTGTCATTCAGAAATCCTTCCCCTTTGTGTGGATCAGGGAAAGAATGTCCTGAAAGGAAAATCCTGTCCACCATGATGTGAGATAGAAAAGGGGTCACCTGATCAGTATGCTTCCCACTTTATAAATGTTCCGACTTCTACAAATCCACCCTGCAGAACCCACTATGCTGTTCCCGTTTCCTGCCAGGGCAGCTGGCTTCCTTTCAGGAAGCTTACACGGCTTGGCCTCGGGTGCCTTGCTAGATAAACCTTGGCTTAAAATGTCCATGTCTCTTGATGGAATATTCATTCCTCCCAGAAGGCAAGAACCTAGAGACTTCTGCAACATGGACGGCGTTGATCCTGTGCCCTAGGATGCCCCTGGCCTTTCCCAGTACATATTCCCATCAGCCTATATTCATGCCATAAATTAGTTTTGCTGCTCTTAAACCTCATAAACATAATAAATAGAATCATTAAATATTCATGTGCTGTTTGGGATCTGGCTTCATTTAATATATCTTAAAGATTCAGACATGTCAATAGAGGTTCCGTCTTTCCCTGTTTGTTTGTTTGAGGTAGGGTCTCACTCTAGCCTAGGCTGTCCTGGAATTCACTATGAAGCCTCAGGATGGCCTCAAACTCACAGTGATCCTCCTGCCTCTGCCTCCCGAGTACTGGGATTAAAGATATGTGCAGCCATGCCCGGCCTCGGTCTCTCTTTTACTGAGTAGCATTTAATAGTATGAATATATCACAGTATTTATCCATTTAAGCATTACACATTTATTTTGTTTCTAGCTGTTGACAATGATAAATCAAGCCTCTCTGAATCTTCATTTGTATACACATTTACATACATACATACTATATACATGCAATTATCTCTAGGAATTTAATTTCATCTTTTAAAGAATAAGGGCTGGAGAGATGGGCCAAAGGTTTAAGGCATTTGCTTGCAAAGCCTGTGTGCCTAGGTCAATTCCCCACATAAAGCCAGATGCACAAAGTGGAGCATGTATCTGGAGTTCATTTGCAGTGGTAAGAGATCCATTCTCTCTCTCTCTCCTTGCAAATATATAAATAAAGTTAATATTTGAGAAAAAGAATTATAGGATAGTTGTTAAAAACACAATTTCTGAACTACGTTAGTGATACCTTGCACACAACTGTTTGATCTCTCTCCTAACGTCTCTGAGCTCCCATCGTCCTGAGATATTCTCCTTAATACTGAATGTCAGGTGATGGTAAGTTCCTAGCATCTGAATTTTGCCCTCATTCTCCAGTAATGACCCACAGTAATTTACATTTCCCTCGCCACTGTGAGCTGTGGCTCCTGGTCTTCCAGCTCTGTTATTGCTGCTGAGAAACCCGAGACTTGAAATTTCTTATTACATTTTATAATGTGAGTGCGCATGTGCGTTCTCTCCTGTAGCCCCTGAGAGCTTTCCCTCTGAAATTTATATTCTGCTGTTTCATTATGGTATTCTTGGTGTGGATTCATTTTTATTTAACCTTCTTTTGTGGGGAGAATACTTTTGATTTCAGGATTTATTTACAATTATAGGACATTTCCAGTCATTGTCACTTCAAATATTTCTTTACCATTGTCTGTTATCTGCTGAAATTTCCATTATGTATGCAGTTTCTTCTGTTACTCTGTAGTTTCTAAACGTGCTTATGTTATTTTTATTTTTAAATTGTTATGTGTTCACACTTGTGGGTGTACACAGGAGCCGTGGCCCGTATGTGGAGGTCCGATGACGTCAGGGTGTTGGTTTCCACCCTGTTTGAGAAGGTCTCTCTTCATGCTTCAGCTGCTGGAAACAGCAGTCTAGCCGGCTGGTGAGCTTCAGGATTCTCTTCGCTCCGCCTCTCGTGGCCATAGGTGAACTGGATTACAGATGTGTGTGCCTCTGGTGTCTAGTTTTCTGTGGGTGCTGAGCACCAAACTTGGGTCTTCAGGCTTGCAGAGCCAGTTCCTTTAACCATCACCTTCTTCCCAGCCCCTAAATATGCCTATTTAAAATTTTTTTTTTATTACTGCAATCATCTAGAATAAATTTGTCTTTTGGCCATTTTGTTGAATGTCTTTCTTAGATTTTCTTTGTGTTAGTTGTTTGGCTCTCTCTCTCTCTCTCTTTTTCATTTATTTTCATAATTCTGGCCCAACCCAGTGTCTTTATTGACAAAATTTCCCCCCCTAAAACATCATTAAAAATAAAAGGATGGGCTGGAGAGATGGCTCAGCGGTTAAGGCATTTGCCTCCAGTGCCTAAAGCCCCGGGTTCAATTCCCCAGGTCCCACATAAGCCAGACCCACAAGGTGGTGGCCCTAGTGCGCTCTCTCTCTCTCTCTCTCTCTCTCTCTCTCTCTCTGCTTGAAAATGAATAAATAAAATATTTTTAAAAAATAAAAGGAAACAGAATTTTAAAATGTGGTAAAATACACAGTTTAAAATTTACCACATTGAGCCAGGCATGGTGGCTCATGTGAAAATCCCAGCATCCAGGAGGCTAAACAGGAGAATCTCTGTGAGTCCAAGGCCAGCCTGGGCTACCAGGTCAGCCTGTGATAGAATGAGACCCTTCCCCCCCCCAAAAAAAATACTATAATATAATTGACCATCTTAACTATTTTCAAACATGCATTTCAGTGGCAGTAAATGAATTCATTGTTATGGAGTCATCTCACCTCCAGGTCTCTTTTCATTTGCAAAATTAAACTTCTAGGATGGGAAGATAGTTCAGTGGGTAAAAGCATGAGGACCTGAGTTCAAATCCCCAGAACACATGTAATGTGGGAGGCAGCAGCGTGAGCGTCTGTAATCCCAGCATTCATAAGTGAGGTGGGAAGATCCAGAAGCTCACAGCGGACTCTTCCTCAAACAAGGTGGAAGGTGAGAATCAACATCCTCTGACCTGCACACTCACTGTGGCATAGGCGTGCCCACACTCACACACACTCACACACATACCATGCACACACACACACACACACATACACGCACACACACACAGATTTTCTTTCTTTCACACGAGACCCTGGACTGGCTACGCCACAGCTTCTTGTTTCCTCCTTCCCCAGCTTCTTCGAGCACCTTGCTACTTTCTTCTGTGGAATGTGACCACACATTACATCATCACACATCACACAGCTCACTCTGTGATTGGCTTATTTACTTAACTCTACAGCTTCCAGGACAGTCCACGTGACAAGATATTCTGCTTTCCTCATAACCCCCTAATCACTCTTTCCACTGTCCTCTTTCTACATATGTGTCTACACAGTGGTATTTATTTCTTTGAGAGAGAGAGGAGAGAGAGAGAATGGGCATGCCAGGCCCTCCAGCTGCTGTAAACGGACTTCAGATGCATGTGCTACTTTGTGCATCTGGCTTTCTGTGGGCTCTGAGGAATCAAACCCTGGTCGTTAGGCTATGCAGGCAAGTGCCTTAACCACTGAGCCATCTCTCCAGCCCTAACCAGTGGTCTTTTTTAGGGTTATGTCCTGGATACTTCTGGGTTTTTTTTTTAATCATGCCTACCTCTGGGTGATCTTCTCTATCTGAACACGTTCACGAGGGTGACGTTCTCTCCAAGCTCTGAATTTTGTGGTCACCATTATCCACAGCACACATCCTTCTAATAGTGGCACAGCCTGTTGACTTCCTCATTCTTTCTTGTCCCAAAGCTAGACGGCTCGTCCTCCAGACACCAGCAGCTACCACTGACCCAAACCAAGCCAGTCTTACTTCCCCACCTCTCCTTCCTCCTGCAGCGAGTCATTGAGTCCTGCCTCCTAAACATCCTACCTGAAATGAGGACAAAGTGAAAAATCTTAATAATGCCCAATCCAGTAAAGAATAACATTTATTAAGAATCAGAAAATGAAAGGTAGTTTACTTTTGATAGTTTACTTTTGGTAGTTACAATTGAATACTGATGCTGTAGTTACCTTCCCGTTACTGGGACAAACATCCAACCTAAAGCAACTGACAGGAGGAAAGAGTTTATTTTTCCTTACATTCACCAGGGAAGCTTCATGATGGCAGAGAAAAGATGACAGAGCAGAGGCTGGACATCACTTCTGCGACAGCAGGTGGACACCAGCAGCAAGAGAGTGAGCCAAACTAATACTGACAAAGTGGGGCCCAGTAAACCTCAGGGTCCACCCCCCTCGACACACCTCCTCCAGGAAGGCTCCACATCCCAAGTTACCATCAGCTGGGGACCAAGCTTTCAGAACACATGGGTTGATGGGGGACACCTGACTTGACCCAGGGTGAATGAGGAGAAGCCTGCTGATGCCCTGAAAACTTGGTTTAAAGAGGAAAGAAACCAACCAAGGAAGATCCTTCTGTTGAAGGAGGCCTTGCCACTGGCCAAGCTAATTCCATTTTGTTTCTTCTCCATCTCATTTCTTTTCCTTCCTTCTGACTTCTCCAGGGGTTTTCTCCCCTATAGCTACCTCGGACCTCAAGAGCAACAGGCCTGCTCGATGACCACTGTGAGACACAGGACCAGCACCATCCGTTAAGCATCAGAGAATTTCTTGGCACCAGCATAGCTCTCCATGGCCTGACGTAACGGATCAAGGTAACCATCAACCAGACCATGGCAGGACCAAGATGACCTGGTCTCCCACCACGGACTCCAGTCCTTGCCTTTGTTTCTCTTTGTCACCTAATACTAATCGCTGCAGGAGCTTGAACATCGGCCTTTGTCTTTCGACCTCTGTTCTTCCCAGCAGAGCCATTCTGTCAACAAAGCCCTTTGTTCCTAGAGCTGTTGGGGTCAAGGCATGAGCTGCGGCTGCCCTGGTGCGGTATGCTTGGCCACCCGTCCTCAATGGGCCAATTAAAGAGACAAATATTAGCAACCCACAGAGAAAGGAGGCTTGTTCATCGGGGAGAGGAACAAATAAAGAGGTCCTGTGAGGGCTGGGGAGATGGCTCAAAGGATAAAGGCACTTGCTTGCAAAGCCTGTGGCCTGGCTTTGATTCCCCTATAGGCATGTAAAACACAAAGTGGCCTTTGCATCTGGAGTTTGTTTTCAGTGGCCAGAAGCCCTGGAGTGCTCATTCTCTCTCTTCTCCTCCTCTTCCTCTTCCTTCTTCTCCTCCTTCTCCTCTTCCTCTTTCTTCTTCTTCTCCTCTCCCATTTTTCTCTCTCCATCAAATATATAAAAAATAAAAGAGGTCCTGTGATTGGTCAAGTTCATTTTCAGGGTCCCGATAGGAGGTCGAGGTTAAAACAGAGAGCAAGAGGTATGTAAGGAGGCAGTTCTGGTCAAGGTGTGTCCCCATCATTGCCGTGACTCCGGGTGATGGAGCTGGGCACTGGGCTGAGTTGACAGAACTACCTGAGCTCTCTTTCTTGGAGGGAGTTCCTCCTCTGGCTGACCCCAGGCTTCTGCCTTTCTCAGCATGAGAGCCCTGGGAAGATGCCTATTTCCTGGGAACTGTTCTGGCTCAAGAGCTACTTCTCTTGGCTTTTTCTCTTCTGCCTATATTTTGGAGTGTGTTTCGGGGTGTGTGAGTATCGTGTGTATGTGCCACAGAGTGGGCATGCATGGCAGGAAACCTCTTCCAGGTTGGTTCTTGCCTTCTGAGTCAGAGTTTCTCATTGTCCACTGCTCCATTCGCAAGCTTCTGGGGATTCTTCCGTACCCACCTCCCCTCTCTCCATTGGTGCACTGCGATTACAGCTTCTGGCGTTTTCACACGGGATCTGGGAATCCAAACTCAGACACTCAGAGCTGCATGCAAGGGCTTTATCCGCAGAGTTATCTCCCAGCCCCTCCAGCATCCCGCTTTTGGTCTCTTTGTGATTTTTTTTTCTTCAATACTGAGTTAAATCCATGGCCCTCAGCTGATGGGGTGATGGGCTGTTTGGGAAGATCGTGGAAACTAGATGTTGGGGCCCTAACTGGAGGATGTGGGTCATTGGAGGTGGTCTTGAGGGTTTATGCTCTTCCTGTTCACTCTCTGCTTCCTGACTGTCTGCAAGGTGACTGGCTGGCTTCTGTTCTTGCTGAAATACCTTCTCCACCATGATGGACGGTACCTCTGGAAGTGCAAGCCAAAATAAACCCTTCCTTCATCATAGCAATCAGTAAAGTAACTAACACAAGGAAAAATCTGGCAGTTAGGGCTGGAGAGATGGTTCAGTGGTTAAGGTGCTTAACTGCAAAGCCTAATGACCCGGGGTTTGATTCCCCAGTACCCACGTAAAGCCAGATGCACAAAGTAGCTCATGCATCTGGAGTTCGCTAGCAGCGGCTTAAGGCCCTGGTGTGTCTATTCTCTCTCTCTCTCTCTCTCTCTCTCTGCTTGCAAATAAATAAAATAAATAAAAATATTTTAAAAATCTGGTAGTTACAGAGAGGTAGGTGCACAGGTTACTCCTTCTAGGATGGTTACATGCTTATTTCCTTGTCTTTCCAGGAGAGATGGCCAAGCCTAGCTTGTTAGAACTCTCTGGAACCAGCTCTTACCCTACTCCAATGACTGTGTGACATCATTATTTTTAAGTGGGAATAAGGAAAAGTAAGGTTTTTAAAACAGTTACATAGTCCCTAGAGAAGCTATGGAAAGGTTTTTACTTCAGCAGGGCATGAACGAAAGCCATGCCACATTGTCTCTCTTTTCCGACGGTCCCTAGATTCTTGAAAACTGAGGTGTAATTCCTGGGGAGCGTGAGCTTCGAGTTAAAGAGCCTGATTTTTTTTTATTGTCCATAATGAGTTACATTATTTACTGGGCAAACAGTGAGTTGTTATCCCCAATTCCTCGATGCCCCCCCCATCCCCAATCAGCTGGATATCCTCCTCCGTGGGTCGTCTGGATCAGTCCTTGTGACAGGGGACCATGGATAGCCTAGTATTCAGCCAGGTTCTCCTGGCCCTAGTATGTTGTTACTGAGGGGTGCCATGCCTCTGGATCGTCTCCCCCACTAAAGAGCCTGATTGACAGCAGAGTGAGAACCAAAATGATGGCATTTATTGGGCCCAATAATCCATAGTTAGTTTCAAGGGCAAAGGAAGTGAAATAACAAGAGCAGTTATGAGAAGAGGGATAAGCGCCAGTCAGGAGGAAACGGGAATGGAGCTGACAGGGACATGGATTCCAGAGAGACCAGATGTTTAAGGATGCTCTCCCAGGCTGGAGGTGGTTTCAATTTAAGTTGAAAAGCTTTTTTGTTGTTGTTTTGGGTTGTTTGATTTGTTTAAGACCCCACGTCTTAAATAGATGCCAATTCAAGGAGGAAGGATGAGCTGAGACTATGACAGGAAACATCCAGAACTTTCTCAGCTGTTCTAGTAGGAAAATGCCAATGCTTCCATTCACTTGTGACTTTAATAAAGAGGAGAAAGGTATGTGAAATAAGTCATTCTAATTGACAATAAATGCTAATTAATAAAGACCTCAATTAAGTCATGGAATAATTACCATTGCCTGGGGAATTTGTGTTGGATCGTCACAGAAGAAAAAAAAGTGACACATTAAAGCATGATCTGTGAAAGAAAGAATTCTGAAACATGTCACCTTCAAGGAGGCCATGTTTTAACATGCTTATTTTTTAAAAAGTGATTTTTATGGCTATTGGTAAAACATTCAAACCACCTTGATGAAAACAGTTGCTGGGAACAGTGTTTATGTGTGCTCTGTTCCATAGCCAGAAGAGCCATTTGTAAGAGATTAAAGAGTCTGAAGCCTGTAGACAACCTTGACAACTTCCTAATTAGTCTGTAGGCACAAAATATCTGTACAATCAACTAGGACATCCTTCGACAATCCATTTAATCCTTCTCATGTATTGAGATTCTGGAAGTGGCAGGACCCACTAGAAATATTGACTTGGGGTCTCCAGAAGGTGCCAGGGCCACTAAGCTGTGTGATCTGACCAGGGCCTCATCCGCTGCTCTTTGCTCTTGTAACCTACACTCAACTGTGACATTGACCCTTGCACGCCCTTGGTATCTTCGGGTGGAGCGCCTCTCCTTGTGTTGTCTGGTGTTCTAAGTAGACATTGACAATCTCTGTCACCAGTATCCCCTTCTCACTGGTTGTCATGGTTTGATCCAGGTGTCCCCCACAAACAAATGAATGTGTTCTGATGGATCGATGCTCAGCTGATGGCAGTTCAGGAATTACAACCTCACTAGAGCTGTGTTGTTGGGGGTGGGCTTATGGGGTCATAAGCCAGCTTCCCTTTGCCAGTATTTGGCACACCTTCCTGCCGCTATTTCCAGTGCTGTGGCAGAGGTGATGTCCAGCCCTCTGCTCATGCCATCGTTTTCCCTGCCAGGATGGAGTCTCCCCTGGAGTCCGTAAGCCAAATAAACCCATTCCTCCACAAGCCGCTTTTGTCTGGGTTCTTTCTGGGCAGCAACTAGAAAGCTGACCACAACACTGGGCAAGCCTGGCATCCAGGTATCAGCACCTGCCTCTCTGCCTGAGAACTTTCACTTCGTGCCAGCTTCCAGCTGGAAGACAAGCCACGAAATCACCAACCCAGGAGTGCGAAGGGAGGCACTGGGACTTACTTCAGTGTCTACACACAGTCTAGACCCTTTGCCGATTCCCACTTGCATGCATTGCGAACCTGGTTGAAAATGCACACCCTGCTGGGTCACTTCTCTTCCTCTCAGACTTCAACACTTCCCAATTGGTGTTCCTCTGGTCACTCACCAAATAGTCTTTTTCACCAGGCATGGTGGCACACGCCTTTAATCCCAGCACTCTGAAGGCAGAGGTAGGAGGATCTCTGTGAATTCAAGGTCATTCTGAGACTACATAGTGAATTCCAGGTCAGCTTGGGCTAGAGTGAGACCCTACCTCAGGGGGAAAAAAAAAACAAGTCATCTAATGCATTTAAATTCATGTTTTTATTTTTCATTAGTATATATTTGTTGAGCATTGAAGCAGGGCTAATTATAATGTTTCCATACATGCATGTAATGGACTTTGATGACATTCCCCCCTGTCTACTCTCTTGTCCCCACCACTGACCTTTGTCCTCTTTTCCAATGGCCCCCTCTACTTTAAAGAAAGACCTAGATTCTACCTGTGTGAGGAAACACATATTTGTCTTTCTGCACCTGACGTCTTTTTACTTAACACAATGACCTCATTATAGTTTTCTGAAAGTGACAGGACTTCTTTCTTTATGGCGGAACAATACTCCTTTGTGTGTGTGTGTGTGTGTGTGTGTGTGTGTGTGTGTGTGTGTGTGTCCACATTTCCTTCATCCAGCCATTCTTTAATGGGCATCTCGTTTGCCTTTACGAGTAACTTTGTAGCTTTCAGTGTTCTCTGTTCTGTATTCACAAGGCAGCCCTGTGGCCGGCCTTGTGCTCACGCCCACCTGCCCGTCTCTAACAACAGGCCCTTCTCTTCAGATGGCACGTGTTTCTAACACTCTGCTGAATGGCGAACAATACAGTGTATTTCTTCTCCAGGGCTGACCTGCTTGCAGGAATCACCTTCTGGAAAATTCCCCCAGTGGACAAAAGCTTGTGGGACACCTGGGATTCTCCTGCCCTCCGGCTTCCCTTCCTCTCTCAGGAGCTGGAGCTGTGAGCTGCTTCTTGCCTTCCTCGGCTGTTTCTCTGTCACTTCATGCTTTAGTCCTCCTGTCCCCTTTCTTGGTCTCCTGAGCTCTCCCTTTCTCAGCTCCTTGGAATCAACATCTTGCCTTTGTTGTCCTGGCTTTGTCACTCTCCCAGTCGCATGGAGAGAACTTCTAGTCCGTATATTAAAACTCTTGTCTTGGAATTTGCTTTCAGGAACTAAAACAAAGATAGAAATCTCTAACTTCCTATAACCTAAACAATTCTCAACTCTCTTCTTAAACCTCTACTTCTGTGATGGTTTGGTCCAGGTGTCCCCCACAAACGCATGTGTTCTGAATGCTCCATCCCCAGCTGATGGCAGTTTGGGAATCGGAACCTTGTTGGAGCTGTGTTCTTGGGGGCAGGCTTATGGGTGTCATAGCCAGCTTCCCCTTGCCAGAGTTGGGCACACTCTCCTGCTGCTGTTGTCCACCTGATGTCGGCCAGGAGGTGATGTCACCCTCTGCTCATGCTGTCCTTTGTCCCTGCCATCATGGAGCTTCCCCTCAAGTCTGTAAACCAATATAAACCCTTTCCTCCACAAGCTGCCTTTGCCTGGGTTCTTTGCCGCAGCAGTGGGAAGGTTGACGACAACAATTCCGTCTCACACATTCCCACATCCCAGCGGTTCCTTCCCAGCCTCCTTGTCATCCGGAGCACCAGCCATCTTTCAAGGTGGGCAGGACACAAAGCCAGGACTCATGGAAGTCTACCACCGCTCTAACTGCAAAGCCTTCCAGCCCTACGCACAAGATGACTCCTGAAAGGACCCTCCCTCCTCAGCTTCCCTACCGTGTCCCAAATCCAAGTGACTATGAATTGTGCCACACTGCGAGGGCCACAGCCGTGCCTCCAGCAGACGCCATGCCAAGGTTGATGTCTCCTCGTGTGGCCCTGGCTACTTCTCTATGGCATTTGCTGGTTACACACTGAGAAGTGTGAGCTCCCTTCAGCACTAGCCTGAACCAAATGCATGACAGAAGGTCAAAGGTCACAGCAGAGGCGGCAGTGCTTCACGACACCCAAGTTCAACATAAAGACAAACAGCGAGTAGAGTTTTTTGGATTGGCTGCTGATGGTATAAACATCATCTGGTGTTGGGCACTGCTTGTTGGCACTGCTACTGAGGGCATGGAGAACAAAGGGTTACGGATGTCTGAGTGGGTGAAACCCCGATAATTTGGTAGGCGTTTCCCAGCTCCATCAACCCTGACTCCCAACCCCCATGGGCCACAGGAACCAGCATTCCCATCTCAGCATGACTGGCAATGGGTACCAGACAAACTTCCTTGTACCCATCCCCAGGGACCGTGGCTAGAATCACGTACTTCCCGCCACTCAGGCCCCCAAATGAGGTATTATTCTCAGGTTGTCCATACCCACCTATCCCAGTGCAGGCCGCTAACTCACCACCCTGACCAACCAATCCCCTTTTCTCTTCCCTATTCCCCATCCCCCTGGCCCCCTTTTTCCTATAAATGTAAGTTCCCCCAATTGAATAGAGGACCACGTGGATACACTATACACATCTGCTCACGTCTGTGTCTCGCCGGACCCCCCTGCGTCGGCCCCCAGCTCTGTGTCTCCGCCCTGAGACAGCAGAGCAGTGACCAGCCTTCACTCAGCTTCCCACCGCTTCACCATTCTCCCTCCGCAGCAGCTAAAGGCGCCCCTGGAGGCGGAGAACAACAATCTATTGGGTCTGCAGAATGACTCAGCGGCGAAGTGCTTGCTGTCCAAGCAAGAGGACTGAGTCCCCAGTACCCTGGTGAAATGCCAGGAATAGTGCCAGGCACCTGTAATCCCAGCACTGGCTTCACTAAGAAACCCTGTCTCAAAAAATAGGTGGAGCGTGACACTGAACGGTGACTCTAATGCATCCCCCCAACACATATGCGCATGAGAAAGAGGTGTTTGTTGGGGGACTGTGTGTCTGGAAGAGGTGGGGTGTGGTATTGTTCTTCTCCATCCTCAATGACAGATGAAGAGACCGTGAGTCAATGCTGATGGCCAACGGATTGCCTGTCTGTGTACGTGCTGTCGTCAGAAAAGACCCCAAGCCAAGGCAGCTGCTGAGAGGAAAGGGTTGATTTTGGTTCACTGACTGCAGGGGAAGCTCCATGATGGCAGGAAGACAATGGCATGAGCCGAGGGGTGGACGTCACTTCCTGGCCGACATCAGGTGGACAACAGCAGCGGGAGAGTGTGCCAAACACTGGCAAGGAGAAGTGGCTAGAACCCCAACCCCAAGAACACACCTCCAACAAGTTTCCAATACCCAAACTGCCATCAGCTAGGGATGGACCATTCAGAACACCTTCGTTTGTGGGGGACACCTGGATCAAACCATCACAGTATGCAATTACTAACTTTTATCATCAGCCATTTTAGAGGGTACATTTCCATAGTATGGTTCAGATATTGTGCAGAAATCTACTCTCGATTTTAACCTGTGGCTCTTAGGCCTGACCAGACCCGTTGACCCTGACCCCATGAGACCTGTAGATAAGTGAGAACTGGGCTTAAGTCAGTCTCGTGGTGAAAATGAAAACGTGCAAGGTCACCTAGAAGTGTCACGGGCACCTCTGAGTACTCCCAGAGGTGCTCAGTGAGTCCTGGATGTAGAAGACCCTAATGCCAGCTAAGTCACATGACCTGCTTTGCCACCATTGCAGCTGTCCTGGTGTCTCCTGGCCCTGCCACTGTCCCCAAGGCCCTTCACTCAGCTGAGAGCGTGGCCACATCCTGCCACAGCTGGCCGCCTGGACCCCAGAGCCAGGGAACGCATTATCTCCCACAAGCACCGCAGGGCATTAGTTACTAATATTAGGGCTGCTGTTTGGATTCTGGAGGGCTTTCCTCAGCAGCCCTCCGAGGCCTGCCACAGTGTGAACGCCCAGAACTTCATTTTTCCAGATAGCATTTCCTTTCCACAAATTAAACCCACTCAGCGCCATTCTGCTCACTCCAAAGGTATTTGTGCAACACTCCGCTCAAAGCAGAAAGAAGCACCCCAACCAAGGTCTGCCTTTGCAAACTTGTCAGGTCCCAGGAATGAAACCTGAAAGAGGCAGGCAGCCAGCGACGCACTGGATCATGGGAAGAGGAGGTCATTATCACAGCCTCTTAATGACAGACACAGCCTGCTAAGGCTCACCAACAAGTGTCATCGCCTTTTCATTCAAAATGAAAAAGAAAGCATAGCTGATGTTTTCAGTTGATTTATTAAAATAATATTACCTTGATGAGATTTAAACATTTTTGGCTTATTAATTTGGCACGTGTGTGTGTAGTATGTGTATCTATCTGTGTATTGTGTGTTGGTGCATGTGTATGTGGGTACACATGTCTGTGGAGGGAACATTCTTAGGTAAGAAATTGCTAGGGCAGAAGATTCATGTATTGAAAATTTTAATGAAAACTCCCTTATTCTCCAAAAAAAATGTCTGCTCCTGCTAAGGCATTTTCTGTGCAGCTTGTCCACAGTGGATATTGTTTCTTGTTTCTCAGTTCTGGGGACAGAACTGAGGCCTGACAGGTGCCAGGCACCTGCTCCCCAAGTCCTAACGCTGGGCACTCTGAATGCCAATTTTGGGCATGCGGTACCACTGGTCCCCATGCCGACCAGTGCGCATGTCTCTATTTCCTCGTAAGACTCGGCTTCTCTCGCGTAGTAATTGTGATTTGTACCCTTCTTTTCTGGATCAGGTGCCAAGGGTTTAAAAAGAAATCAATCATGTATTTGTTGAATAACATTATTATGGATTGCACGTGCCCCTCCCCACCCCAATCCCAGATGCATATGTTGAGATGATGGTATTAAGAGACCTGCCTTTGGGAGGTGACTAAGTTATGAACATAGGACCCTCATGATGGCATTGGTGCTCCTGTGATGGTCACCCATTGTGCTCTGTCACCTTCTCCACCATGTGAAGGCTCAATGCATATACTACATGCATTTGGTGACTTGCCACAGAAGTGACATTCCAGAGGTTGCACGGATACAGATGAATTCTAATTTGAACAGAGGATACATTTGTAGAGTACTCACCCCCCCCAAATCCAAGATGGCGTCAAAATTCCAGACAGAGAGGGAAATGCTTCCAGGAAGTGATTACTTGCTCCACAAACGCCTTCATCATAGGAGTCCTTCATATGGTCAGCAATTCTGTGTCCGTTCAGAATCAAACATCCTCTCTAAAAACATGCTGCTGACACATGGTGTCAGGAAGATACCTGACAAGTGAGAAAAGGAAGACATTTCCACAGGTAAAGCTGCGTCATTAGAAACTATTTTATTTATTTATTTGAGATAGATAGATGATAGATTGATAGATAGATGACAGATTGATAGATAGCTAGATGATAGATAATGATAGATAAATGATAGGTGATAGATGATAGATAGACAGACAAGATAGATTAGTTAGATAGATAGATGATAGATAGATGATGATATAAATTTTAGAGCAATGATGATAGAAGATAGATGATAGATAGATAGATAGATGAGAGAGAGATAGATAGAAGATAGACAGACAGACAGAATATAGATAGAAGATAGATAATAGATGATAGATAGATAGATAGATAGATGCTATATAGATAGATGATAGATAGATAGATAGATAAATGATAGATAGGTGGTAGATAGATAGACAGACCGACTAGGGATACATCGGCCTCCTGATTCACGCACTGCTTTATGCATCTGCTTTATGTGGCGCTGGGACATTGATCCCATGATGACAGGCTTTGCAAACAAGCACCTTTAACCGATGAGCCGTCTCTCCAGCCCCCAACATGCATTCTTTTTAAGGATCTTTTAAAATGGAAAATGGGATGTAATATCTTTTCTCTCCATGTTTTCTTCCCTTTCAAACAATAAAGGGAAGAAATGAAAGTTGATCTTCCGCCCTCCCAGAGGCACAGGAAGGAGTACAGTCAGGTGCCTCTCCACATTCCTATCGTTCACAGTCTGTATTTTTGTGACTCAACTTTGAGTTTCCTCCATTGAATTCTGAAAACTAAGCTTCTAGAATTTTCACTGGGATGATGTCAATACTCAGATTTATCACTGGAGAGAATTATTGCCTTGATTGTAGTCTTCTCTCTTTAAATAACATGGCATTTTGCTCAAATAGGATGAATTCAAGCATTTTCTATTTTTGCTTGCTTATATAAACATTGTGTTTTACTCGGAGGTTTTACATGTGCATTGAATGACAGGTATGAGTGTGTGCATGTGTGTGCACGCATGGGTGGGGGCCAGAGGTCGACATCGGGTTCTTGATTGGTCATTCTCCACCATGCTTCTTTTTTATGCTAATGAGGCACCTTCACTTCTTTTTAAATATATATATTTTAAAATATTTTATTTATTCATTTTCAAGCAGAGAGATACAGAGAGAGAGAGAGAGAGAGAGAGAGAGAGAGAGAGAGAGAGAGAGAGAACCAGGGCCACCACCTTGTGGGTCTGGCTTATGTGGGTCCTGGGGAATTGAACCCAGGGCCTTGGGCACTGGAAGCAAGTGCCTTAACCGCTAAGCCATCTCTCCAGCCCTCCACCTCACTTCTTGAGACAGACTCTCTCACTAAACTCTCCAGAATTTTACATACTTTTGGCCCATCTTACCAGACATCCTGATCTTAATAACCAGCATATGCAGAATAAAAAAGTTCATGTGAAGAGCCAATTATCTGGGAGATAATGAGATCCTGGAAGGAAGAGTGACTCACGAGTGAAAGGAAGTGGGAATTTCAAGGTGAGGAGATTCAGCCCAGAAATGGAAATCACTAGACTCTTAAAGAGGTAATAAAGACTGTGGATTGTCTGAGAGAGGGAGTGGCGCACGCCTTTAATAACAGCACTCGGGAGGCAGAGGTAGGAGGATCTCAGTGAGTTCGAGGCCACCTGAGTCCACATAGTGAATTCCAGGTCAGCCTGGGCTAGAGCGAGACCCTTCCTCAAAAAAACAACAACAAAACCAAAACAAAACTGTTGATGGGCTGAGGGGATGGCTCAGTTGATCAAGTGCTCGCTTTGCACGCTTGAGGAACTGGTTTAACCCCCATAACCCATGTGAACAGAACCAGGCATGCTGCCACAGGTCTGTAATCCCAGAGCAAGAGAAGTCGAGGCAGAGGAGTCGTGGGCTTCACTGGGGAGCCAGTTTAGCCTAATATGCACGCTTCA
>PVHP010004477.1:0-70716 GCA_004024765.1 Zapus hudsonius | reverse complement strand
ATCTATCTATCTATCTATCTATCTATCTATCTATCTATCTATCTATCTATCCATCTATGAACTTACGCTTTGCCACACCAAAATAGGCTATGGAACATTTGCTGAGGGAATGAATGAAAACTGATTTCTTTCAGTTTCACATTCCACTCAATACTCAGTTGGTATTGACTCACTGCCTACAGTTTCAGAGAAAGTAGTTTGAATATATACCCAAGAAATGCCTCACTTCCTGAAGACTTGGGCTGAGGGATGAACCACTGGGTATACTCTCTCCCTATTATTACCTTCACTTACCTCCATGGCCTTAGAAGAGATCAGCATACTCAGATGGGAAATAGTGGATCTTATTTTCCCAATCATTAATTAATTGTAGAAAAGAGGGTTAAATCCTGCTTCTATAAATCTAATGAGTGACAAGGGAGGGGGATCATGTGTGTGTGTGTGAGAGAGAGAGAGATTTTGCCTTTTATCATCAGTGTGTGATGTATAGTCATGAGTTATTTCTTAGGGAATAAATGCTGGGTGTCATTTCTTTAGTGCTTTATCTGTGTTCCTCCCAAAGCACATGCCCTGTGTGCTTTCTTGTGTTTTATCACTTGTTTGAGGGGAACTTCTTTGGAATCATAAACTTACCATTGAAAGGGAATATATTTTCTCTGTAAAGATACCAAACACTAGGATTCTATAATATAGTAGGGCTACATCTTATGAAGTGCCTATGGCACAAAGCACAGAGAAATATAAACAACCTGTGTTCTCACCAAATAATCACCTCGGGAAAATGGTGCTCTAGGAGGTGACAGTATGTCTCAAGGGTGGTGCAGTTGGCTGGAGGACACTGACATACTGCAGTGGGCCAGCGTTGTTCCAACTAATGTCACAGTGTTGCTGGGAAGGGCTCTTCTCCTGGGGGACTGTGTATCAAGCCACTTCATGGTGTGTGTAGATCCTCCTTCCAAGTCTTCCAAGCAGATACTTTAACCATACCTGGTTACATAAGGCTGCTGCTCAAACATGAAAAACATTGATGAAACAGATTTATGGACATTTGACCTAGTACATGTTAAACAATGGAAGAAATATTCATTTTATAACATGAAATAATGTTTGAACATTTTTCATCATCCGTTAAGAGCAGTTAATTTATTTGCCATGTGGAGAACTAGGTAAAAGTTTTCAAATGTTAAAGGGTATATATGTTAGTTCTTTTAAATTGTTTAACATGAAATTCCTATAAACTCAGTGGCTTTAAACGATGCTCTTTCATGTATTCTTGGTTTGTGTTATGAGGATTGTGTAACTGAATTTTATCTCAGGATCTCCAGGGGATAAAATCATGGGGAATGGTGCTGAATTCTTAACTAAAGCCTGAGGTCACTTTCCAATTCCTCATAATTCTTGGCAGAATCAGTTCTTTGTGAGAGCCCTGCTTTCTTGCTATCACCTGGGGGGTGATCTTAGCCTGAGTCCTGGCCACATGGCTCCTCCCACTTCTGACTTGAGGAAGGACCCTGTCCTTTTTAAACAATTACCTAATAATATAATTTTTGATAATTTAATATTTTTAATAATTTGAAAATTACCTTATAAAATAAAAATTTAAAAATTGCCTAATAAAATAAGACCCTCTTTAGGTAATTATGTTTTTGAATAATTCAAACTAAATGAACTATTTGCCTAACCTTGGGAATGGTAGTCCATATATTCACAGTTCTGCCTGCATTGAAAAGGAGAGATATATGGAAGCCTGATGGGAAGTGAACCTCCCTTCGTCCCCCTGCTGCTGGTGCTTGTTGGTGACTTGCTCTAGCATCCTGCTCTCCTACCCTTCTTGGACATTGGAACCCAGTTTCCTCTGCCTCACATTGTGGACTGAAAGTCAATGGCTCCCCAGGAAGCCTTCAGGCCTTCTGGGCTGGATTGGGACTGCTGAGCCATCCAGCCACGTGGACTGAACAGCTACTGGTTTCTTGACCCGTGGGCCTGCCGACTGCTATTGTTGGACTACCGTAAGCTACTCCAATAAATTCACTTTTACTACAATCCATTCTATCAACTCTGTTTCCTCTAGAGAACCCTGACTAACACAGTGTACAAAACATAATGTGGTGAAAACATTCAAAATCCTTCCTTCAAGCTTACTTGAACACAGTCGACTATTGTTATTTATTGTCAACCAACAGTATAATAGACCCAGCTCATTTATCCTTTCAAATAGTCAACTTTTTAATTATTAAAATTAGTGTGTAACACATTTCTAGGTTCTGGTGGTGAGCATTTTCTACAGAGGCTGAGACCTTTTGGGCTATTTGAGTCCTGTTTTTGGATCACTGTTGAAGCTTCTGGAGCTTTCTCTTTTGAAACCTTTGCCTGGCCTCTTCTTTTGGACCAAGGAGCTTCTCTGACGAACTCTGTTCTTCTCTACTGAGAAAGTCTCATTATTTCTCTTGTCATGAAAAGACAATTCAGTCACCAGGATGAATTACAGATCTCCATTTTGCTATCCACCAGCTACTCTCTCTCTTTCATCCACCCAGCTGATATGCTCCTGGAGACATCAGGAAACAGATGGGAAGCCAGGGTCAGCACTCAAGAAAGAAGGGTTAAGACTTTAATTTATTTAATGAAAGCTTTCAATTTTGATAAACAGAAAGAGCATTAAAAAGAAATTTCTTGCTTTGTTACATTGTTGACGAAAACATTCAATGAACCATATCAGTAATGGCAAAATGGTTCTGTTTATTTCATTAACATTTATACACCTGGCCACTATGAAGCTTCTTGGGAATCCACAAAAAGGAAAAGTTCTGTTACAGCAGCAGCCTTGAATGAAACGTCCCCTCTGTGCCAAGTTGTTTAAACACGACTGAGTGATGCTGAAGTTGACTACCTACTGGTGCAAGTCTGTGACTCTAGGGAGACTGAGGCAGGAGGAACACAAATTCAAGGTCTACTTGAGGAATTTAATACTACATTGTCTCAAAATTAAAAAAAAATAAAATGGCTTTGAGTAGTATGGCTGAGGAGATAGCTCAAAAAATAATAAAGTTCTGTTCTGCATGCATGAGGATCCAGGGTCTATCCCCAGAACCCATATTTTAAAAATAGGCATAGTGGTGTGTGCTTATTAGCCCAGCGCTGGGAGGCAGAGGCAGGTGGATGCATGGGGCTCACTGGACAGCCAGTCTTGCTTACTTGGTGAGCTCCATTCAGGCCAATGAGAGACCCTGTCTCAAAAGAGGTGGACAGTGCCTAAGGAAAAATATCTGAGATGGTTCCCTGGCTTCTTCGTGTATGAACACATACACGCATATGCACTCCCCACATGCACACCCCACATACGAACACATGCACATATGCACACATACACTCACACACAGATATACACAAAGGGATGAAGGTGTCTCTCACTAGCATGAGGGAGGCTGTGAGTTTCATTCCCAACACCAGAAGTAAAAAACAAGAAAGTTACCTAATCTATAGCCATCTTTCTGTTTTCCACATTATGATAGTAATAGCTTTTGCCTCTAGAGTTTTTCCCTGGAGACAATTAAGTTATAGTATTATGGTACTTAGAGAATTTTGTACATGGCAAACATTAAATATGAATCCTCATATACAATCTATATAACTATAGAGCTTGTTAGGGTGGATTTTTCAATTTATCAGTGAGAGAATAGATTGAGAGGTATTTTTAAAAATGCATCAAATATCTCAGAAGTGGGAAGAGCGTAAGGTTGCAGTTTGAATTTTTTGAGTAATGAGTGAGCAAATTCCTACTCTTCTACCATGACCTATTCACTTTGACCCTTATGCCAGTATTAAATACAGATAATTGACAACTCCTGGAAGGTAGTTCCACACATACAGCTTTACCCGACTACTGGTATATTTTCCCTGGGGGCAATTTTGGTTATTAATAGGGAAAAATTATACTTTACTAGTACTTCCTTATTTTGTATTTATATGTGTTCTCCTTGGGTCATTGTCTCTCTACCTGAAGAACGGGATGGGCAGATAGCAATGGGTGATCAAATAATGTTGTATTTACACAGGAGTCCATCACTTTGAACCAAAACTGGGCTTTTGGTGGCCACGGGTTTGCCAATCAATTTGGGAGGGCCAAAGTGGTAACAGCTGATTTTGTGGCTGCAGCACAGTTGGCCAGCCAACAGCATCCAACTCTAACTTTTGACATGCCTCAGGATATCTGACAAGAGAGGTCTTGCTACAAGTTACAGCTCAAGGTCCTTGGGAGGCTTCCAGAGACCAGCCAAGAGGAGTTGAAATAGGAACCAAGCAAAACTGGAATGCCAGCAGGGTGCCATTGGAACTGGAGCTGGGGACGCCAAAGCAGTGGGTCCCACTGGGTCTCTCTCTACTGCAGGTACCCAGTGCACAGGTGTCCAGAGGGGATGCAGGTTAGAGCTAAGTGTAGCTTTGGCTTTGTGTTGTCAGGAGAAAGTTCAGTGCTCAGAGCACAGACAGCTCTCGGGGTCTCCAAGGCAGAACTGAAGCCTGAGTCCCAGAACAAGCAGCCACATAGGTTGTACTTTATTTCCAAAGTGCTTCTATCACAGTGAGGCCTCTCTGTTGTCTCAATAGGCCACCAAATAAATCAGCATTAGTGAATATTAGGCATGGGTTAAAATGTTCTTTTATTCTTGTAGAAATAACTAAGAAATTATAGTATGAAAAGGTCAAACGTACTTGATAAACATTGGATCCACCAATAGCATTGAAGGTTATTTCTTATAAATTTGCTCTTTATGGTTCTATGAATTCTAAACACATGCAAAGACTTGTATAAGCACAGACACGGTCAGAATGCAGAGCAATTCCATTTTCCTGGAAGCTCCCTGTAAGGCTGTGTATAAAGAGGATCTTTAGGAATAAAATATTGTTTGAACTCAGAGAAACAAATAATGATTAAAAAATAAGCAAATAAAATCTGAAGATCTAGTTCTTTCTCCTTATTCTGCTACAAATTAGTTGTAGTTTAGTGACACTTTTAAATCTGTTTTTCATGTTTAATAAGGTTAGGGTAAATAAGCCCTCCTACCCTTATTTGATCTCCAAAAAAGTGTGATCCTGTGTTAAATGTGTGCCCAAACATTTCCAAAAGAATTTTTACTTGAATTACTGAAGAAACATATTTCTTTGTACTTTCATATGATGCACTCCTGAGGTATACTCTTTAATCTCAGGTCTATGTCCATTTCTTTTTGTTATTGTGGTAAAAATAACCTTTTCACTTGGGTGCTATCCAGTATCATTAACTACAATTACAGTGTTGTACAGTATAATCATACATAAATGAAACTTCATTTTTATTGAACACCAATTCCCTGTTACCCCCCCCTCCGCTGGTAACAATCATTCTACTCTCTGCTTCTTTGTTTGGACTATTTTGTGCACCTCATCTAAGTGGTACCGTGTCATAGTTATGAGTTTATTTCACTTACTATAATGTCCTCAAGGTACATCTACGTTGTTAATGGCAGGCTTTCCATCCTTGTAAAGGCTGAACAATAATACTCTGTGTGTATATACCACATCTTTATCCATTCATCCATCAATAGAATTTGGGTTTTTGTCACACCTTGACTATTGTGAACAATGCTATAATAAACATGGGGGTGCTGATACCTCCTTCAGATCTTGACTTGAACTCTTTTGGATAAATATTCAGAAATAGAGTTTGCTGGATCATGGGGATAATTCTAGTTTCAGTATTTTCTGGGGGATCATTGCTGGTGCATTATTTCACATTCCACCAAGAGTATACAGGGTTCTGATTTCTTCACCTGTATACTAACATGTGCTATGATTTCTTATTTCATTATTCAATAGTCATCTTCTGGCAGGTGTTCAGTGGTATCCCATTGTAGTTCCCACCCGTGTTTCTCTGAGGAATGGATACTGAGCATTCCTGATGCATTTCTGGTCATTTATATGTCACCCTTGGAAAAACATCTATTCAAGGTCTTTGACCACTTGTTTAAAATCAGGTTTTCTTTCCCCTTTTTTTCTGACTGAGTTGAAGGAGTCACTTTTCAGTTTTGAATTTTAACCTCTTATTGGGTAGGTCTTGGAACTTTTTCTCCCATTCCACAGAATACCTCTTTTTGCTGTTGGTTTCCCTTGCCATGTTGAAGTTTGGTGCATTGCTACTTATCTGTTATGTTTTGTTTTTATTCACTGTATTTTGATGTTACATCAAACCACATGAATACTAGAGTCATGAAGGTTTTTTTTTACTTTCTTTATATAGATTGCATACTTTTAGGGTTTATGGTCAAAATTGTGGGGATGAACTATAATAATAAACTATGAATGAACTATGAGAATAAAATATAGGAATGAACTATGGAATATTTCTGCTAGATCTTAAAAATAACTTTTCTGGGATTATTGCTGTGAGCTACTAAATTCCTGACTTGTAACTCACCTTAAGGCAAATCTTACAACTATGGAATCCATCTGCTTAAAGCAATGTGACTATGTTTCTTTCTCTGCCTTGGTGCACCTTTGGCCTGAACAGCACAGATGACGATATTGGCAAGAGGTGCTGATTGACCTAAAGCTAGGCTCTTTGCTCAATTTCCTCAGAGGCCTGGCTAGATTCAACTCAGAGCAAATATACATGAATAAGAAGTGCTGATCGCATCATTGAAAACAACGAGGTCAGTAACTGTGGCCCACAGATCTGTTGAAGGCAACAGATGGACTGAATGTGATTGCATTTGTGGTCAGAGTTGATGTGGGTTACTGAACCTGTGGAGCCCAGAAGGTCCTACCCCTAAACCCCTTCCTTTAATGAATGTTTAAGGATTATCCAAAGTTAAGAGTTCCCTACTCTTTTCTCATAGTATGTACTACTTGTTTGCTTTTATTTCTGGTTTTCGGTTGTTCAATAAAAATTCGATGAGTGCCTGTCTGCAGAGAAATCCACAACCAAGTAACATCAGAGCAGTGGTGAAAGCAGACACAGCAGGTGTACTCATGATTTCAACTAAACTGCTCCTCAGTTTCCTTGATCTTGGGATGCTGCTAAAGGCAGCTAGTCCACTCCTGAGCTGGGAAGACCAGGAGTTACCCCTCTCACCTCCCAGGTACTGCTAGTAGAAGCAGTTTTCCCACTTCTAGATAGGAAAGCTTCAGAGGTTGCTTTTCCCAAATAGGACAGAAAGTATTCAATCCACTTTTGTGAAGTTAACTTTTGTGAATAGTTCTTTCTTCTGCTTATGTATATTTAGTTTTCCCCAAGCTCTTATGGAAGAGATTACCTTTTCCCATTCCTGACAGCTTTGTTTATCACATATGTGTGCATTTATTTCTGATACTGTCTCGTGGTTTGTATGTCTGTCGTTAGGCCAGGTCTCTGTGATAATTACAATTGCTTTGCCATTGGTTTGAAAATCAGAAAATAGGATATTACCAACATTATTTATCTTAAGGTTATTGTAATGACTTTGAGTCCTTTGTAGATGTAGATGCATATTAATTTTTAGATTGCTTTCTCTGTTTCAACAAAGATTGCCATGGAGAGTTTGACAGGTTTTGCATGGAGTCTATAAATCATTTTGAGTAGTATGGACATCTTAACAATATT
Source organism: Zapus hudsonius (assembly GCA_004024765.1). Classification (NCBI taxonomy): domain Eukaryota; kingdom Metazoa; phylum Chordata; class Mammalia; order Rodentia; family Dipodidae; genus Zapus; species Zapus hudsonius. The sequence continues at coordinate 63,101 of PVHP010004477.1, read as the reverse complement.
AATTTTTCCAGTAACCATTTTTTCAGTAAACCACATTGGAGATATTACTTCATTACATAAAGTACATGAATTCAAATTTCCTTTAATTCCTTAAAGAAAGTGTGATTTGAATTACCATCCATCACTGTAATGACATTGTGGCACATCGCTTCTTAAACGTGATGATTTGACGTATAAATTGAAATGATTCTGGGTACTCCATTTCAACACCAACAGCATCAGAAGAGGAAGATACAACCTAAGGCATGACAAGTGACAGGAGAAACTCTGACTTTGGTGCATTGCCTGGAAGTTGTGTTCATGTGATCCATCATTGCAAGACAAGATGATGAATGCTGAGTGCCTCCTCTGTCCTGTGTTTCTATAGGATTTGTACTGTGGTTGACTGAAGTTTAAGGTGATGTCTTACAGGCTGTCTTCCCCTTTCATGCTGTTGCTGCTTCTGAAGTCCTAGAGATGTTGTGCTGAAGTAGTAGACACTCCACCCTGGAATATCACCAGCTTTACACTTACTGTAAAGACTAAACTACAAAATTAGAGGCCCAACCATCTCTAATTGTATTTCTAAGCCACATTTTGCCTGAGGACCATTTAACTTCCACACCTGGTATGAAAATCTGTCTGGATGTTGGTCTCCAGCTTTGATAAATGCCTCTTGATGCTGTGTTGATCCCGATCTAGGACAGAGGGTTACACACAGTGGTCCCTGTCCTAAGCACCCCTTTCCCCAGCTGCCATCACTGAGGGAAGGAAACCTTCGTGTTGTGCTTATAGATCAACTGTGAACATGTGCAAGTTGCAGTGAAGGTATGTCAGCCGTCTAGATATCTCAATAACCATAGACTGAGTAGTGTCTATTTTTAAGTAGAATTAGTGGCTCTAGAATAAAACCTTTTGGAAAGCTGGAAATTCATGACATTCAAGAAAAGTCACTGGGTAGGATGAATGACTAGGTCAAGAGTGTGAGCCATCTTCGTGAGTGTGCTGGGGCCATGAGGGAAGGATTATTTTAATATTCAGCTATCACCCCTTCTATGTATCTATTACCACTGGGTTAAAACATGTTTTTAATTCACCAATAACAGTTCTTTAAGTGAATTGTAGTAGAAGTCTCCATCATGAACCTTTGCTATATGAGTACTTGGGCTTGGGAGATGCCCATTTGCAAACAATCTTATGGCTCATGACCAGTGAGCTTTTATAATTTTATTCAGGTATGGATTAGGATTACATTCTTTATGTGTGGAATTTATCTGTTAGCTACAACTGAACCTAGATAATCCCCTGCAATAAAATGCCAATGCCTTGTGCATTCCTCACATATTAATATTTAGAATTTATAAAGAAATTTGTGAATTTTTCACTTTAAAAAATATTATTTAAAAACATTTTTACATATTTAGTTGCAAGCAGAGAGAGAGAGAGATAGGGAAAAGTGAGACATACAGAGAGAATAGGCACTTCCACCTGCTGTAAATGAACTCCAGATGCATGCACCACTTTGTTCATCTGGTTTTTCCTGGGTACTAGAGAATCAAACCCAGGTCATTAGGCTTTGCAGCCAAGCACCTCAACTGCAAAGCCATCTCTCCAGCCCTATTTGAGCACTTTTCTTTGCAATGTGATGACTAGATATACTGAGAACATGAGACTCCAGACAAAAATTATATTTGTGAAAAATTCAGGAATCTTTATAAAGATACATGTGTTGTAAAGTTTAGATTTCCCCAATACCTACAGACAGTCATAGCTCTCCAAAACACTGGGCCTACTCTAGTGTTATTAACATATATATCAAAGCCACCAACTAATCACCATTGATTCAGCAGAGAGATTACCTTTATTGTAGTATATAATAATTCTTTACCATTGTAAAATCCAAGCTATTTTTATATTTGTTTTGAGAAACAATAAGCTTTCATTTGTTAGATGTGTGTTAGCTTATATCTAATAATATATATCACTAGAAAATCTCTCTGTCTCAATTAGATAGGTTCAGTTATATGTTGCATAAAATATATGTAAATTTATTTCTCTTCCATGTGAAATCTAGAGGCTGATAGTCAAAAATTATGTGGTGATATCATAGGATGCCATTAAGGAAAATATTCTTTGCAAACTTCTGTTTCCAACATAGGCATTGTACCTCATAGTTCAAAGTAGCGCTGGATCTTTAGTCTTTGCATACATGTTCTAATCAACAGGAAGGAAGGGAAAAAAGCCATATTTCTTCTTCTGGAAGTTTATTGGATGGCTTTCATGTTACTTATGATTGTATCTCAGGGTCTATTAATTTAAGTGAAAGGAAGGATAGGAAATGATTACATTTAGTCTAGGTGGCAACATTTTGAGCTAAAAGTCAAAGTTTGCACACATATATGCATATGTATATACACACATATATGAATGAATTTCATTTGAAACTCAAAAACATTCTCCAGTTAGTATATGGATTAAATTTTTTAATATAGGATTGGATATATATATATATATATATAATCCTATATTAAAATTACACATATACATATATATATAATTTTTAAATATAGAATTAGATAATTTTAATGGTGATCACATTTCTTTTTATATGTGTGTACACACATGTTGTCTGTGTGTATGTAGGTGCACATGTGGGGGGTTGTACATATGCTTTTGGAGTTCAGAAGGCCACCTCAGGTGTCATCCTCAGTAACACTGGACACCATTTTTTAGACAAAGTTTCTCACTGTCTTGGAGCTCACAAATTTGGATAGATAGAGGCATCCAGTGAGTCCCAGGAGTTCTCCTTTCTTGACCTCCCAGGTACTGGCATCCCAGTCATGTGACACAGCACCTGGCACTTTATATGGTTATTGGGGATCCAACTCAGGCATTTTTGGTATGTATGCATGTGTCTGTGTATGTTTCCATGTGTGTGCACACGTGGGTGTGAGTGCATGTGTGTCTTCCCATGCATGTGGGAGCCAGAGGTTATCATCCAGTGTCTTTCTTGGACAATCTCCAACATATTTCACAAGGCAAGGTCTATCACTTGAACTCTTGAACATGGATTCAGTTAGCTAGTCAGCTTACCCTAACAATCCCCTGTCTCTATCTACCTAGGTCTGGACTTAGATGGGCACCACTTCCACCTGGCATTTAAGTGGGTGCTGGAGATTCAAACTCAAGTTCTCACTCTTGTGCAGTGAGCATTTCACTTTACTGACTTACCTACATCTCCCAGCAATTCTTGAACTCTTTGAGGCCCTAGGAATGAAGTAACTTCTCTAATATTTTACAGTAGTCAGAGATGTAGGTCAAGTATACATCTTCTGACTCTCTTCTATCTATATGTTTGTATTACTTAGAGATGTTAACTGCTAGTTTGAGTGAAATTTGAAACATGCCACTTCATCCTGAGCATTTATCTGCTTTGGTTTGGTTTTGAAGTTTCCACCAAAGACTCATAGGTTGAAGTCTTTGCAGTATGCAGTGATGTTCATAAGGAGAGTGTTTGAAAGGATACCAATGTCAGTTCATTAATTCATTGAGAAAATCCAAGTTGAATGGACCCTTAGAAGGTAGGGCAAAACTAGAAGTTACTAGGGTCATGTGTTTTTGAAGGACTATTTTGTCACAAGTCCCAACCCCTCTCTCATTTTTGTTTCTGGGCTGCTATGAGATGAACATTCTCCTCTGCTACCCACTCCATCTGTATTAGTCAGGTTTCTCTAGAAGAACAGAGCAAACAGAATGGATATATACTATAAGGGGGAGTATTAGATTATAATACATAATACAGTACGGACAATGGCTGTTACACACTGGAGTTCTGTCTATGAGGTTGAAAGCTGGATAGCTCAGGAGTCCCAATCTGGCACTGGAGACCTAGAGGATTACTGGAGAGCTGCTGGACTTCAGTCTGTGCTGGAAGGCCAAAAAAGTATGTTCTGATGTCAGCAAGCAATAGCAGCAACAGGGTAGATAAATACATTTACCAGCAAGAGTGAAGGCATGCAGGGAGAATGGCCACCTTCCCCCGCCCCTGAAATCTCTTTATATAAAAGGTTTGACCAGGTTTCTCTCCCTGGGGGAAGGTTTCCTCCCTTCAGTTAATCCTTCCTGAAGATCCTTTCACAGAGCTTCACAAGAGGCATGTCTTTTCCTTGATTCCTGATCCAATCATACCTTCCTCTCAAATCTTGCATCATGTTGCTCTGCCTTGCCTCAGGCCCCATGCAATGAACCAGTTAGCCATGAGTGATCCTTCTGAAACTCTGAGCCAAAATAAACCTTTCCTCTTTTAAGTGGTTTTTCTCTGGTATTTCATCAGTGGCAAAAAGCCTGCCTCTCTGTTCTTAGTAAACATGTAAATTATATTCCAATGAAACTGTCGCATATGCTTGTAACTGGCCGTTTATGGATATTCTGAGTTATATTAACTACAGTAAAAATGTCCATTTTTCTCCATCCCTACTGGTCACATTTTAAGTACATAATAGCATGATATGGGGCGTGGTTGCTAAATCTACCCCTGCATATTGTACATTTCCATCAGGATAGCAGGTGCTTTATTGGAAGGCTCATACATTTTGTACTTCTTTGTGGATTACATTCTTGCTTCTGCTGGTGTTTGGGGGTCTTGTGAGCAGTGAGCAAGCAAACCAGTGAAGGATTTAGAAAACAGATGACTCTTCTAGATACATTTTTCCTAAAGAGAGAAAATGAGTATGTGTGAAATTAGAATAATAAGTGCAACTAAGCAGATAAATGATTTGGGGAAGTCATCAGCCCTGTGGTTATTTATAGATCACACTCTGCATAAGCTTGTTTTTGCAGAAACATTTTGGATCATAATTTTTATAGCACAAAAGGCTTTTGGGGACAATGTGGCAAGTTCATTTCAGAAAGTGGTCAGTGAAGATTTTTAAAATATCATTATTATGAATAAGTATATACATTGTATGAGCAAATCTTGTGAGAGTGTCCCCATTTCCCTCCTCTCTGTCCCCTACCCACTGGCATCCCTCCTCTGTGCACATACTGGATATATATGTCCATAGGGTGGGGGTTGATATACTATCCCAGAGAGGAACAGGAGTGAATCCTGGGCTTTTTTTCTGTGGTAAAAAACAGAGAGGCACACAAACATGCATGTAAACCCTTTGCTCTGACTGAGCCGAAACATTCAAATGCATTCAGTTGACTGCACACACAGTCATGTTGCATTCTGTAGGACCTGGGTAAGGAATTAAACCTGCTGCTTGGCAGTTGATAAGCAGCCTGGGGAAACTCTGACCCTTCCACACACAGCCCCATAGCCTTAATGTTAATCGTAGTAAGCCTCTACTAGAAAGTCATTGAGAGTTTTGAGGAGAATCTAATCAGGGAGGCAAAGCATACACCAATCAGAAGTAAAGTAGCAGGTAAATACTTTGAAGAGGAGAACTCTCCCTATAGAGTCAGAAGAAAAAGATATTTCAGGAAGCAAAATTTTATCTTCTGAAGCAAGAGTGATGCTTTGGGAGGAAGAGAAGATGGGATTTTTTGGGGTCTGGAAGAAGCAGCCCTGAAGACCGGATGTCTGTGTAGCTTGGTAGAGGTGAGATTTGGAGAGCAGAGCCTGATGGAAGAAGGGAGTGTGTGTTTGAAATTAGTAACAGTAACACAGCATGGACAGGCGGGATCATGCAAGAGATAATCTTAGAGGCAAGAGCTGTCAGAATTATCAACAGCAGCCTCTGTTGATTCTTGTTCAGAGGGGTATGGGCAAATGGGTTTCTCAAGATTTATTAGTTCTGAGGATTGTCATACAGGTAGGTCAGGATGGGAGTGACAGTGGGCACTTCCCTGAACTAAGATATTCAGAAATATTTACTGAGTCCTACTAATGTACAGATATTCTTCTAGGGATCAGGCAGTCAATACTGAATCAAAGTTTTGAACATACTGGGTAGGAGATACTAGGGTATTGAGAAAGGGAAGGGTAATTAGAAGGCATAGGAAACATAAATACAGGGGCTAGAGAGATAATTCAATGCTGGCAAAGCCTGATGGTCCTGGTTTGATTCCTCAGTACCCACGTAAAGCCAGACACACAAAGTGTCACATGCATCTGGAGTTCATTTGCAGTGGCAGGAGGCCCCAGTGCACCAATACACACACACACACACACACACACACACACACACACACACACACACACACATTCTCTCTCTCTTTCTCTCTCTGTGTCAAATAAACAGATATATAACAAAAAGTAATATAATTCCTTTATAATCTTGAATATTGACATGAAAATGAAAATTTATTTTTTTCTTTTATGGACCACTTTAGGTGAAAATTATATTTTAATGTCTATTTCTTTTCTGTTAGTATATATTCATTATGTAAAGTTGTTTCATTCAATATGTTTCATTACAGCATATCCATGCATGCACTTAATACACTTTGGCCATAGTCACTTCCTTTAGTACCCTTTCTTATTCTCCTCACCCTTTAATCCATTCACATCTCCAATAATCTCCCTTTTACTTTTATGTGTTAATGCTGTGTATGAGGAAAAACACACCATGACTCCTCTTTGTGAGATGGGACTATTTTGGTTGACATGGTTGTCTCAGTTCTATCCATTTTCCTCCATCAATGATTTCATCTTCTTTATGATTAAATAAAACCCCATCATGGGGGCTGGAGAGATGGATCATAGGTTAAAGACACTTGTTTGCAAAGCCTGACAGGCCAAGTTCAATTCCCCAGTGCCAATGTAAAGCTTAATGCACAAAGTAGCACATGCATCTGAAGTTCATTTGCAGAGGCAAGAGACCTGGTGTTGCCATAGTCATTCATTCTCTCTCTCTCTCTCTCTCTCTCTCTCTCTCTCTCTCTCTCTCTCTCTCGTAAAAATAACTCTATTGTGTTGGTCATTTATGCTAGTGTATGTGTTTTCTCCAAACTCATTATAACACGGAAGGGTGGGATGGTCTCATCTCTCATTGTGGCAAGAGAGTAACTGTCCACATTGTTTTTTAAGTTGTGCAAGATGGTTAATGAAGAAAAGTCTTGGTAACTCTCTCAGAGAACTTCAAAAGGACACCCCTGCCTTCATGTCTAGGAAATCCTTAACACAATAATAATAATAATAATAATAATAATAATAATAATAATAATAATAGACACAGCCATCATTACAGATGATTATAGTTAGATGGCAGTGGTACCTTCCCAATTCTCTCATTAAATACAAATGTTAACTTCTTGAATGCTTACCTGGGCCCTGAGAATGTGTCACTAGGTATGTCTGACGGGGGCAAGGTTTAGTGTTGGCAGTGTACTTAGGAAGCACAGAGCAAAGCTTGATGCTGAGTCCTGGGAGTGTTTCATGATGACCTTGTCATTAGATGGGCCATTCACTTCATAGACCATAAACATCACCACTCATGTTACAAATCACATTTATTAAGGAACTGATCAATGGCTATATAATAGAGGGGCTTCTTCCTCCACTTCAAGCCAGTTATTTCATATGAGTTTTCCTGGTTCTGAAAGCTAATATGCATTCTTAAGAATCAATATAACTCCTGTGCAAATTTGTCTGTGTCTTCTATGATTAATATATTAATGTGGATATATTCTTGGTTCTGTAAATCAAGAACATGTTCATATCTGATAGAACAAAACAAAATTTAAAGATAAAAAGAAAAACGTACCATTAACACTAAAATTGTTTTGTGCATTGATACCTGGAAAAACATTGAAGGGTTTGCTGCTTTTCTTTTGGATGACATTAGCAAAGCAGAGACCAATTTTCTAGAGACCAAGAGGTCCTTAGCAAACCATTGCTGTTATGAAGCCTTTTGGTAGCTAGGCTTGTAACTGGAGCACTTCACAATATGTGAAGCTCTCTCTCTCTCTCTGTTTCTTTTTTCTTTTTTCTTCTTTCTTATCTCTCTCTCACAACACACACATACACACACATATATCACACATGAACCTAATCTATAAAGGCTTTGCATTAGCAAATGCTCTGAATGTATAGTAATAAAAGAGCTAACAAGAAATCATTTACATTTTTTATATTTCATTAGTGTGCATTTCAATAAAATATTTCAGTGATATATATATATATTTCTTAATATCCAACAACAATAATCAAATGAACTACTGAAAAAGTACTATGATAGAGCTCATGTTAAAATTTGTCTGATTCATTTTTATGTTTGAGTTAAAAGTATTAGGGAGTTGAGGAGGCAGCTCAGTGGATGAAGCCCTCGCTGCTCAAGCCAGAGTGCCTGAGTTTAGATCCCCTGATCCCATGTAAAGGCAGGAGCTGTGATATGCTTCTGCAATCCCAGCGTGGCGTCTCGGATGCCTAACCTAATGAGCAACACCAGACCTTGCCACAGATGATGTCAAAGGTGAAGATTGACTCCGGGAAGTTGTCCTCTAACCTGCACACGTGTGCTGTGGCATGTGTGCCTTCAATCACACATAAGAATGTGTGTGCACATGCACATGTGTGCATGCACACACATACACACACACACCAAAAAATGGGGATATACTTTTACAAAATCATTGCATACATGAACAAAGATATTATATAATTCTTTCCTAATCTCATGTACTTAAGATTGCAAACAGTATTAAAAACATAAGGGGAATTACTAAACAGGTAATGTAGCACTGCATTGATTAATTGAGATTTTTATATTTCAGGTCTTCTAATTATTCCACTGTCTCTTCTATATTGTATAAAATATCATAATTAGAAAAAATCAAATTAATATTAAAAAATTTTAATCATCTCTTTTTTTTGTATTTCACCAATTTGCTTCTGATTTACAAGTATCTAAATGATTTATAGATGTGTGACAGATAGTTGAAACCGTCACTTTCGGCAGTTGTTGCCTTTGTAATTTGATCTGAGCCCAGAATGTTCCAATTTTGGTGTTCATTCTTTACTAAACAGCAATATTGCCAGGAGTTTCCTCCTGAAATGTTAGCACTTATAAGGCCAGAATGCTGAATGTGAAAAGATTGGAAACTTCCTCTAGGCAAACAGTCTTAAGATGTAAAATATTTGAAAATATGTATTTGAACAGCTGGATTTTAATCTGATATTTTAAAGTTGTTTAGTGCTTCTTGATACAGGTCTTATTTCCACAACTAATTCACTGTGGAGTTTAGGACATGTGGTTTCAGAGGGCTATACGTGTTTGCAGAAGGGGGGTCTGCTAGCAGCATGGTGGGACTTGACTTGCTGTTGTCTATTTTGGCTCCTGGTGTTTGAGGAAAGGACACAGTGGCTTTAGATACAGATGAATGGCTATTTTGCCACAGTGAATAAAATTGCTAATGAGTCACCACAGATTCTTAAATGACACTTATCATGGTATTCATTAACTTTCCCCCAGTGGAAAGATGCTTACCGATAAGGGGATTTATTTGGCAGCAAGTTTGCTTTTGAAACCTGCTGACAACCACCTTCCAGAATTTAATCCTATCTCAGAGGGGATTACCTAGTTTGAGATAAAGAAGAATTTTCAGTGATTCAAGGAGTCACTCAAGGGAAAAATCAATCACCTAGGTACAGGTCATCTAAATCAGCACATTTGTCTCTATTATTTCTCCTGATATTCTCTGAAAAACATAGAAAATTTATTGTGAAATGTTTAGGAAATAACTCGTTCTAACCCTATGGCCAGTGACTGGGTATACCATTGATTCACAGTTATGACAGGTTCATTGGAGTTTGCAGGTCACAGATCTGAAGACAGGCTCTTTGAAGAAATAAGAACCTCTTGATTTTGGACATTAAAGTAGGTAAAACATACATGCAATTCTATAAGTTTTGCTCCCAGATATTCCTTGAATTGAAAGCATGGTCCTCTCAGTTGGTTTTTGAGGAGCATTGAGGGGTATTTTCTCTGGTGTTGTGAGCTCTTGGAGTTGTCAGAGTTGATGGATACACCACACAGCTTCAAGCCCATCATTTGATTTGCCACCTCAGTTGTTTTTTTTTTTAATATTTTATTTATTCATTCTTCAAGCAGAGATACAGAGAGAGAGAGAGAGAGAGAGAGAGAGAGAGAGAGAGAGAGAGAGAGAGAGAGAGAGCACCAGAGCCACCACTTTGTGGGTCTGGCATATGTGGGTCCTGGGGAATTGAACCCAGGGCCTTAGGCACTGGAGGCAAGTGCCCTAACCATTAAGCCATCTCTCCTGCCCACCTCAATTGTTTTTAATGGACCCTGGCTCCGTGGCTTGGGACTTCTGCAAGAAAAGGTTCTCCTTACTTGGGGGTAACTATTATGACACAAAAATAGATGCCAGAAGAAAACAAGGTCTTTTTTTCTGTCCATTGTGAAGCCCACTGAGACACACAAATGGCCCAGATTTGGCACAAACTCAGCTCCTCGTTTCCCTTTGTTTCCCCACAGCCACTGGCCAGAGTAATTTGGTGATTTTAGCGGAGAGTAGAAAGGCCATTTTTAACAATGATGGTGGTATTAAAACCAGTACAGTTTTAAAGTAATTGTATCTTAAGTAAATCTTAAGCGGCTTTATTCTAGTAATTAAGCTGCATGCATCCACGGAGGGGAGCATGGTTGATGCTGGAGCATTGGTTTCAATTACCCTTTGTTTTATGACAAACTCAACCAAAATTATCTTTCCTCTGACTTTGGCTCATCATACACCTGGGGTCATCAAGGCTGACCTCTGCTTGGACCTGAACTTGTTCAAATGAACTTGGTCTCAGGGCAACATTCCAGAAAGAGGGAGCTGTTCAGTCTCTTCAGACGTCACTTCCTTCACATGTTATAAGGCAGAGTGTATCACAAGACCTGTACAAGGGCCAGGCGTAGATTCTTTTTTTCCTATAATTATTGTAAATAATTACATACATTGCATGAGCAAGTCTTATGGTGGCATCTCCATGTCTCTCCTCCCTGTTCCCACCTCACTGGGGGACTTCTTATGTGGGCTTGTTGGACCAGTCCATGGAATAGGGGGTTATGGATTGTACCACAAGTAGCCAGATTTTTTTTTTCTCTCTCTCTTTTCCCCACCATGGCTCTTACAATCTTTCCGCACCCTCTTCTGCTCAGATCCCTGAGTCATGGTGGGTGGGTTTTAGTTCTGCTTTGCTGTTGAGGTCTAAAGAATCTGGATTTCTGCTTTGGATTGTGGTGGGTATCCTCAGTGTCTGTCTCCATTATTCTTTCACAGGTTATCTGCTTTTCTTTCCTTGAAGGGCTCGTTTAGGCTCTATATCACAAGTTATGGGTGGTTCATCTCCTGCCTGGGTGACAGGTAATATCTCAGGTCTTGTTAAGAATCGCATTGCAAAATAAACAAAAAAAATCACATTATGCATGTTTGTGTGTGTGCGTGTGTGTATGTGTCTGTGTGTGTGTGTGTGTGTGTGAGAGAGAGAGAGAGAGAGAGAGAGAGAGAGAGCCTCTTGCCACTGTACATAAACATCAAGCAGACACTTGTACCACATTTCACATGTAGCTTAAGTAGGTGGCTTGTGAATTGAACCAGGGACAGGCAAGGGTTGCAAGCAAGCACCTTTAACTGCTGAACCATCTTCCCAGCAAAATTGTGGACATTTTTGTAAAGAAAAACTGTCTCAGCATTTCAAGACATTGAATGGTATATTTATCATAAAGAGAAGGATGCAAGCTGATCAAAGTGTAGAGAAACCTGCAAATGTGAAGCATGAAAGCAAACAGTTCTCCCAGATGACTGCTTGCTCTCTTATCCCTTGACAACCTGACTCCAGTGTGACCAGGTAGACCGGTTATTTCTGTCTGACTCATGTCCCAGTTGGCTCAAGACTGTTCTGTTTATATCTGTTGGCCTGTGGTAAAAATAAGAACTTCCTTTTCCTTCTTGAAACATTAAACTTTTGTGAATACAGTTTGTTTAAATAACCCAGTTGCAGTTTTTAATCCATCATGCCATTATTATTCTTTTAAAGGTCATGTTCACTAGCCATGACCCCTCCGCACCTTAGTAAACATGTATCCATCCAAACTGATGTCAATGGTGTGTTAGTTTGTAGCTATGAAGTTTCCTGTTGGCTGGGACTCTCTGAATGCCATCCAAAGGTCCTTTACCCAAGAGTGAGAATCAGGAAGAAATAGCAGACAGAGGAGGTACCACCAATGTACCAAAGACTCTACATCCGGTCCACTTCCTACACAATTTAGTTAGTTACTGGAGGAAAATATACTTACATATGTATTCTGGTCAAAGGAAGATGCAAATAAAGAAAAATAAAATGAAAATAAAAATTCAGACTTCTTATAGGTAATAGGCGAAGACATAAACTTGAGCCATCTTGAAATAGTCCTTTGCCATTTGTTCTGCCCCCCTTCTGCCCTCTGTAATTATAACCTCACAATGCTTGACATGACATGCCATTAGTCAGTGAGATGTCATAATGATGTGACCATGCTCTGAACTCTGATTGGATGACTTTTGATCTACCTTGGCCTCTCATGAGACATGTAACTTTAGGCAAATGGCTTTCTCTGTGGTTGAAAATAATAATAGTAGCCACTTAGAAGATTTTTGTGAGAAACAAATGAGTTAGAAATAAGGTACTTGCTGTTTTAAAAAGATGAAAGTAGACATCTCGAGAGAAAGAGAGAAACATCCTGGCTGGACAGGTTTTTTTCCCTTTTGCTTTTCTTGCCTTTATAAATTTGCCATTTTGCCTAGACATTTGTAAACTGTGTATCTATTTTGATTTGTCTGGGACTTTTTACATGGTTAGTCTTGGTTCTTATAATCTTTTGACAGACCCCATCATTTATGTGTGTGTGTTGCTTTTTTATATCACTTCCTTGTTTTCAGGCATTTTCATATTTTCACTGAATTTTTCCCATCAGAGCTATGTCTCAAATGAACCCAGGTTCCTCATCTTGGAAAATGGTGCAATAAAAAATAGACAACTCATCATAATTACTGATGATTAGATGATGATAACTCATCATTTTATCTATAAAATGGTGTAGTCATCAGGGAGAACTTAGAATTAAGGAACTGGCATTGGCTGTGCCTTGCTGCTAATCCATAGACACACGTGGAGATCTATGTTATTATAGGAATCTGTGTTTGTGTGCATATCTACAAATATTTTCATATGTAACTTTATCTATAGAACTCTGTCTGATAGCTAGCTGGATGAGTTCATACTGCTACTCCAACTCCAGCCCATGATCAGATGTATCATTCTAACCTTCTCCTATTCAATATGTGACTTCTCACTACCATAGCAACAAACCTGGCTTCTATTATCAGCTATCTGTATGTCCAAGTTTCCTTTTCTCCTGTACATTCATACAAGTATCAGAATTGTTAAGATGAATTTCTGGTAGGGTTTCTTTATTGACCTGAATTCAGTGTGTGTATCTCTGCATGTATGTATGTATGTATGTATGTATGTATGTATGTATGTATGCTTGATGTATGTATGATACTATTTTACAAAGTTTCTTAGGTTAATTGGTCTCTCATTTTATATATATATATATTCTGTTTTTATCCTGAGACTCCTCTATGTTCCAATTGATTTGTTAACAAATTTACAGACCCTAAGTTTGCATTTGGTGCCATAAATGACTGTGGGTTTTGATAAAATACTTTCTCTCCTCTAACTATCTGCTGTCTTTTATCTGGTGAGTCTTCGCTCCTTCTCTCATTGACTCCTGCTAGTTGAATTTTGGATATCTCTAGGTTTATTTTCTCTAGAACATCATTTCCAATATTTAGATGGGTTTCTTTTGTGTAGTGATAGATCTGATGAATTATCTATATCTTTCCTATATTAAATCTTTCTTTCTTTTTCTTTCTTTAATTTAATTTAGTTATTTTTGAGGTAGTGTCTCATTCTAGCCCAGGCCAACCTGGAATTCACTATGTAGTCTCAGGGTAGCCTTGAACTCATGGTGATCCTCCTACCTCTGCCTCCCAAGTGCTGGGATTGAAGGCCTGCACTACCATGCCGGGCCCTCTTTTTTCATTTTTATCTCTGAGTACTACTTAATCTATATTACAAATATATTAAGTTGTTTATCCATCTTCCTGTTTAAATGTATTTTCACTTCTTCCAGTTTATAAGATTATGAATAAAAGTATAATAAATGGTTTGTCAGATTTTGGGTAAGCACAGAGATGTGTCTATTGGAGACTTCCCACTGTACATTCCTAGTACAATTGCTTTTCCCTCTAGCTTAACATCTTCAACTTCTCCTTTTAGCTATGTGCTCTTGGTGTGACAGTTGACACAAAGTCTTTATGTGGAATTTGGAGGACTTCCCAAAGCCTTTCAATCAGTAAGACCAGCAGTCTAAGCTATCTTCATGTATTTTCATTTGATTATTAGAGCAAGTCCACTTTGGTACCTTTTCTATCTTTCTTGTCAGGAGACCATCCGGAGGCCTCTCTCCATTAGCTCTTATGAAGTGGGAATCAAGCAGCCTCCATGTTCTCCTCATTTTAGGGGCATGTAACAAACCCTCAGTGTTCTCTCAGTCTTCCATGACACCCCTGCCCCCAACATACATGATGCTCAGGACAGGTGAAAGGGACTCAAGGAACACACAATGAACTCTCAGCCAATGAAGATGGAACCACTTGAGCAAGAAAAGGAAGTAATATATCATATTCTAAGTAATTTATATAAGTATTCATGTGTAACTTCCACTCCTGAAATGTGTTCTGTGTACAGGGGCTTCCTTCCTTCTACGATTGCAGTATAAATCATGGGAAAGAAAAAACAGTAGAGAAATTCCATGGCTCAGGTATAGAGTCCATCACAGAATTGCAAAGGATCACATTTCCATGGGATTCCTGGGAATCCAGCAGTGCCTAGGCACTTGACTGACAGCTTCATATACCCACAGACAGCTTAGCATAGAACAAAAACCTTCTACACCCACTTCCTTCTTTCAGAGTGGGTGAGGGCTTCCTTCCTTAGCAGTCACCGGGCAGCAGGAGCTGAGTGCAAGCAGGGATGGGAATGCAGAATGACTGTAGTTAAATCTCTTTTCTAGACTCTTGAAAAAAGAAGGTCTCAAAGTCATTGTGATTTTAGCTTAAAAATTGAATAACTCCTCATTCAGAATAAATTGGCAGAACTAGCAAGATTGGAGAGAAATGTATTTTACTTGATGCTTGAAAGTTAGACATAGAATATTATTCTTAGGTACGTTTCAATGTTAGAATGGGGCTCAGAGAAGTTCAAATTGGCTAAGGTCACACAACTAATAAACTTGAAAAATGAGATTCAGTCATAGTAATTTATTCTCTGCATCACGGACATGAAACCCAATATAAATAGTAATTAATCCCTGGCTGGAAGCTATTACAGATTGGCTGAACGTCAGCAAAATGTGTAGTGAGCAAAATGCCACAGACTTAGTATGTTATGATACCATCATGTGCTCTGCCTTAATCAGCTGGGCTTTATAGGTCACTTTTAGATTGCAGAGTTTTCCCCCAGAGTTTTACTTAGCATTCATAGATTGACAAGTGTGACGAATGCCAAATGATAATACTGGCCATACTTCTTGAAATTTGTCTGGCCTGCACCTATTTCAAGAAGAGTTTGACATCACACACACCAAACTTGTTATGAAAAGGCTTTTACAGGGGATCCCCTTTATTCTTGAGTCAGATTAAATTGCTTCAAACTGAAGAAGGTATTAGTAACCAGCAACCCCTTTCCTATGTCCTCTACTTTTGTATGACATAAACTTCAATTTGTTGTTTTTTCCCATCTATCTTCCACCATATTTATGGTTGGTATTATTGGAACATCATTTGAAGTTTCTTGGACCCTTGGATAGCTGTGTTCCTCTCCTCCCACTTGAACATGACCCAGCAGAGCAAATGAAATTGCACGTGCTCTCATATATCTTTGTGGCTTTGTTTGAAAGCTTTAATAAGTATGATAGATCCAGTCCCAGGCCTTTAAAATTAATGTATAATTTTGTTATGTCTGCTTTTACACAGCCTGTAGCCATCTGTGAGTAGATTTATTATCTTTACCATTAGATGATTATGTTTTCAGCAGATTAGGGAAATCAGTGGAGAAGGTGGTCAGAACCACTCAGGCTTTTATAGTAAGAACAAATTGGCAGCATCAGATGTAATGTGTTTGGGAAGAGCAGAAACCTGGGTGGCATGCACACACCAAATTGCTCAATAATGTGGTGGTTGCTGGCTCCCACAATGCACAGTTTTAGTGCATCTTTATAAAATAGTTTCTCCCTTGGCATTAGTGTCCTTCCACTCCATTACAGTTGTGGAAAATGATGACTCTCCCCTGGCATCCATTATCTCTTGTCATTGTTTATTTGTTTGTTTGTTTGTTTGTTTGTTGTTGTGTGTGCATGTTTGTGTGCTTGAGTGACAGAGGAACACTTTGAGTCTCTGTCCTCACCTTCCACCTTGTTATTTACCATTGTGTCCATCAGGCTAGCTATCCTGTGGGCTTCCAGGGGAAGGGGATTCTCTTTCTGCCTCCCTTCCTGCCATAGGCACCCTAGGCTTACATGATGCTATAGCATCTGGCTTCTGTGGTTTCTGAGAATCCAAACTCAGCTACTCACATTTGTTTAGCAAGTACTTTATCCAATGAGTCATCTTCTAATTAGCATTCACTACAGCTTCACCAACCATCCATAAATTCAGGATCAGTTTGTGACAATAAAATTCCAGAATAATCAGAGCTACCCAACTGACAGTCCAGCAAGATGTACTTCTTGTACAACAGTGGTGCGACTATCATGGCCGTTACCAACTGCTCTCTCTTGCATGGGAGGAATTTCATGCCTGGTCTGAAACCTAGTCCAATGCCTATGGCTGAAAAGTTTATAGGCCCTAGGCAGGAAGTTATTACAGTTATTTGGCTAAATGGGTATATAGTTTGCCCATCAAAATTCTCTCTAAATATGTATGTCTCTTCCCATAGATTTGCACTTTTTAATCTCTGGTTAGAAAAACTTATATTTGCAGATGATTGTGACTCTTAATGAACTCAGATCTCACCAAACGGCTGAAAATACATAATTCTGGAGTGCTGAATGCTAAATGAAACATCCACACTGCCACTTGGAAGACTCAGGGAAAGATGCATAAAGGAGGAGTGAAGAATGTAATAGTCAGAGGACAGGGAGGAGTAACTGTCACATTCATGACCTCACAGTGATGTATGTCATCACCTTCACAAGATATGCCCAATAGTGGGCCCATCAACATTCTGTCTTTGATGACAGAGTAGGTGTCATGGTTTGATCCAGGTGTCCCCAAAAAAAAAATGAATGTGTTCTGATTGGTTGATCCTCAACTGATGGCAGTTTGGGTTTTACAACCTTGCTAGAGCTGTTTTGTTGTGGGCGGGCTTGTGGGGTTATAGCCAGCTTCCCCTTGCCAGAGTTTTGGCACATCTTCCTGCCACTGTTTTCAGTGCTGTGGTGGAGGTGATGTCCACCCCTCTGCTCATGCCATCATTTTCCCTATCAGGATGGAGTCTCCCCTTGAGTCATAAGCCAAACAAACCCATTCCTCCACAAGCCACTTTTGTTTGCGTTCTTTCTGCACAGCAACTATAAAGCTGACCGCAACAATAGGGGATGAAGCCCTCATCCCTCCATGAAGAGTTAGAGGCAGTTAGTAGTGGCTGGAGGAGCAGGGAAGATTTTCAGTATTGGTACAGCTACTGCTAGAACCCTTGTGCTCTGGTAAATAATCGCCCACTGTGCCCACACAAGAAACCCTAATAAAACTCAGTGGATCATACTAACACACAAGAAATAAAAGAGACAATCTAAGTAGAAGAGGTAATGTGAGGGGATTATGATCAAAGCACATTGCATACATATATAAGATTGTCAATAAAAATCAGCTTTCTTTTAACAAATAAAATTGAATGGGCTCTAAAAAAAGAAACAATGGGTGTAACTATTGCCAAGGGCAAAACATTTTAAAGAATTTACCATTAGGCCATCTGAAGGATGATGGATTATTAGAAGTGACTCTTATGGAAAGAATGGAGCTTCTATCTGTTTCTTAGGGGCCTAAAGTTCATGGAGAATGACTGCCTGCCAAGTTTGATTATTTGAAAATTAGCATGTCCATCAGTAACCTATTAATCTGATCATAGTGTGAGTAGTCTGTTTGCTTGCCCTTGATTTTCAATAGGACTTGGGAAGCTGGCTCTAGAGATAACCAGGACCCATGATGCTTTGCTTTATATAGTATTAAACTTAGAGAAATAGTCCTTTAAGCTCTTCAGGAAATATATAATACCTCATTATTTTTATTCTCTCATATTTCATATCCATTCTTTAAAGAGAAAATAAATAAAAGTATATCTCAAACCTGACAAGTTTTCTCTCTTATTGGGGAGGGGAATGAGGGGACTCTTCTTTACAACCAAAAAAAATGACATGCCATTTTTCTGTTCCTTGTAGTTCATGATCCAGACTTATTTCAGTTAAATTTATTTGAGAACTTTTACAGTGAAGAAGTGGGAGAAGAGTCCTGAATGATGTCTTGATCTAAGGATAAATCTTGTAATATCGTACAATTAAGAAACACCCAGAGCCTGGCTCAGACTCCATTCAATAAGATAAAGCTTCACATTGTAACAATATATTCATCAGCCTGTTGAATTATGAAATAGCACTTAGAATATAATCTTTCCCAGGAGCTGAAAGTGTGTGGGAAGTGGATAAAATGATTTTGACCCGGTATCTCAGACAGTTTTATGAGGGAGAACTAATAGGAGACAATTCAATACGTATTTTTGTCTTCATATGCTATTTGAACACAAAAATGGACCACATAAATATATTCTCTGTGACTAGCACTGGCATCTGTTTTGTGGGTGGAATTAACACCTGGATTATGTAAAATCTGTAATTCTCAGTCTTCCCCAAATTAACTAGATCTCTTAATTGGAGATCCTTAATCAAGGAAAAATTTTCTGTCAGGTTTATCTCTTCAGATGCATATTTAAAATAGGAAGTAAAAGGAAAATAGCATATTGAGCCTGTTTCATGTTAAAACTGATAATATTAAGGCTGGAGAGATGATTCAGCAGCTAAGGCACTTGCCTATAAAGCCTAACAATCTGAGTTCCATTCCTCAATACCCACCATGTCAAGCCAGATGCACATGGTCATACATGCATCTAGAGTCCATTTGCATCAGTTGGATGCCTTGGCATACCTGTTCTCTGTCTTCTCTCCATCTCTCTCTTTCTCTCTCTCTCTCACACTCTCTCTCTTACTCTGCAAATAAGTAAATAATAAAATATTTTTGAAAAATAAAAATAAGATTGCTAATATTTTCTGAGCACCAATGTGTGCCAGAGAATAAGTGAATAACATATCCTTACAGTGGTCTAAAGATGCCATAACCCCTTCCTGCTAGCGAAGTTAGAAAGTTCAGTCTCTGGTTAACACAGTGAGCAAGTGACGAGACTTTGGTCCACATGTTTCTTTTCACAGCCTGATGTTTCATGCCTTGCCCATGTCCGGCACCACAGCGCCCCATTGGTTAACAGTGAGTGTGTCTTCTCCACTGCAGCCATAGGAGCTGGCCTCTTTCCATCCCACACATTGACTGCTCTCTGCACTCTGTTTTTGGGTCTTCACACACAACTCACATGCCTCTTTGTTTCCTCTGGGACTTGGCATTTGCTTGAAGCTGTGCATTGTGGTTTTCCAGAGAAGCAGAACAGATAGGATTCACCACTATGCTGTATGAAACCAGAATTATTCCCAACTCACTGTCTCCATCAGAGCATCCATCACTTTCTGCAATCATAGTATGAGTATGATTTGTGCATGCTTGCTTAGATTTTTTATTTACTTTTTTATTCATTTTCAAGCAGAGATATGAGAGCGAGAGCGAGAGAGAGCTAGAGCGAGAGCGAGCGAGAGAGAGGGCGAGCGAGAGAGAGAGCACCAGGGCCACCACCTTGTGGGTCTGGCATATATGGGTACTGGGGAATTGAACCCGGGACCTTAGGCACTGGAGTGCAAGTGCCTTAATCGCTGAGCCATCTCTCCAGCCCAATTTGCTTAGATTTTTTTGTGCCCATCTTCTAATTCCCCAATTGATTTTAATTAATTAATTAATTGCAAGTAGAGAGAGAAGAGAGACAGAGAATTGGAGTGCCAGAGCCTCCAGACACTGCAAAAAAAATTTCAGATGCATGTGCCAATTGGAGTAGGCGCTAGAAAGATTTCTCAGTGGTTAAGGCACTTGCCTAATCACCCAGGTTTGATTCCCCAGTACCCACATAAAGCCAGATGCACAAGTTTAAGGCACTAGTCTATATTACACAAAGAGTACTCAATTTTAGAGATGGTCACTAGTATTTTAACCATCTTACAGCCTGTTAATAAAAGCTAGCATTGAGGGCTAAACTAATTTATTCTATGGAATCCAATGAGAGAGCAGGTGTTACTAACTTCATAGGCTAAATGTCTTTAACAATACAACCTGCCCGATCTTAATCCACAGCTCCACAAATTACTCTCTGCTTTCTCTTCCCATCTGGGTTTCCTTCAGCAGACATAAAAGCTCTTCTACACAAGAATTATGAGGTGGCTTCACCGTCTCCATAGAGGCAAACATGGGGTTAGACACAAGGAATTAATTGTGTCTTTTTGTCAAAGAATATCGCGTTACTGAGAACCTCTCTCCAACATTGCCTTCAGCGATATCATGTTGATGATGGGAAATTGGCCACTATTGGGGTATTTTACCCCAAATAGAAAACACTGTAATCAAGGCTTGACTTATTGCTTTGTTCATTACTTAAGAAGGCAATGGAAATGTGCTAATCATACAGATTCAATCTAATAGCAAAACAGTAGACACAATGGAAATATAACCATTGGTGGTTATAGATACAAAAAGAGGCCAAAGTCAACAAAAGTATTTTCTGAGATATCAATGGCTCTGTGGAATTTAGTGGAATATTGCATATTTTATTATTTGTAAATTATGTGCCAACTTTGTATTCTGTAAAATGTATACAAAATTTAGGCATTCATATACCAATGCATATTGATAAATATACTGTTATTAAGTCACTAGTTTATTCAAATATGCTTAGATGAAATGTTAACAAATATCAAGGACTTTTCACTGGAAGATATGGAACATTCTACTGTTGCTTGAAAGGTCTCTCACATATAGTCATGTTTGTGTTGTTCCCTGCATTTAAATCTATGGATTTGGATATTATATTTACATTTCATTTGGTGAGGAGTTAAGGCATAAGAGTGTGCAGTAGAAATCTTTGAGTGTGATCAAATCCTATGAGCTATGTTGTTCACTTAACAGTCTAAATTGAGATGAGGTGAGAGAGACAAGAGAGAGAAAGACAGAGAGAGAGAGAGAGAGAGTAAAAGGGATGATAGAAATTGGGTGAATGGGCCCTAAAAGTAACTCGTGTGCCTATCTCTCTCTTAAAAACAGTATGTTTATATCCCTTTAAAAGCTATTAATATTGTTGCCGTCTATAATTATCCTCATTATCAATGGATTTATTTCATATTTTGATATGTTATTCTCATGTGGAATTTCTGGTGTAGATTAGGAAATTCAAAAACACACCGGGAAATGAAACAGTTGGCTACACTGTAGAAATCTACTTCTAAGATCTTAACAAAAATATCTCATGAAGTCAAAGTAAGAAATAATATTTATTTTTTAAAATCCCTTGTGTTAAAATGTAAGGGTAGTTTCTACTTTGGACTGTTGATATTTCCAAAGAATAAACTCATTTCTTTCCATCCTTTACTATTTGGGTCATTGCTCCTCAAGAATGTAGTTCTGCTACATCAGAGAATTTTTCCTGCTTTATTCACTTCTATATTAGTGAAGTATTTGGAGCATATCAGTAATTGAATAAATATTTGTTAAAAATAAGTTAGTCCTTCCTGGATATTGGGTAGAATTGCAGCTGTGTTTTTGCATGTGGACCATTAGAATATTTAGGGTAGTCTAATTTGGTGTATTTTTAACAGCTGTGAAAAAAAACACAGGCATGAACTCAGAATCTCTTAAAGGTAAGCCAGATGCAGAAAATTTTGGGGTTTTACATGCAATACCTGAAAATTTGAGCAATATAGTAACCTTGGGGTCAAGAGTGAACCAGTAGAGTACCATTATTATAAGTCTCATTCATGTGACCCAGCCCTGAATATGTCAAAATTATACTTGTTCTGATTTCATAAAGCTTCTGGGAAAGAAGGTATTTATTGAAAAACATATGAGATTGAGGCAAATCATAGTAGCTAATGACAGTAACATTTCTGTCAAGCTTTTTTTCGACAAGCTTTTTGAGTTCTGAGCACTAGTCCTAAGCTCATGCGTGGTCATCTGAGACCCACAAAGGCTCTTGTGAGCTTCCTGTTCTGCTCATTTCATCTAATAGATGAAGACTGTGGGGCCTCGGAAGTGTTCTTATTTTGTTGGTATTATTTACAGTAAGGACTTTAAAGCCTCTGAAAGCAACAGAAAGGAAGGCAGTGATGCATGTTGGAGAAAGTTGACTGTTGAAAGTGTTGGTTTGGTGAATTTATCTTGGTCTGCTCAAAACCCTTCTGTACCTCAGTATTCTCAAATGCTGGAAAAAAAAGAATGTGCCTTTGCAAATCCCCTTCAGTTTCAAAGAAATAATTCTTAAATTCTTATTTTGATTTTTCTCCTTGAGTAGGTACACCTATGGTTTCTGCCCAGTGGGAAATTCTTTGCTGAGACTGTGTGTCTACAAAGCCCATGTGTTAAAGGCTTGGTCACCAGCCTGATGGAACTTTTAAGTCATTAGAGGCATGACCTTGAATGGAATTATGGAACTCTCGGTCCCCATCTCTCTTTGCTTCTTGGCCATCCTAACATAAATCCTTCAAGTGTTCCCATCATGACCACTGATTCTCTCCAGGTCCCAAAGCAATGGTTCAACTGGCCATGGACTGAAGCCTTTAAAATAGTGAGCAAAAACATTTTATCTTTTTATCTTGATTATTTTGGCTATTTGCTACAATTACTGGAAATGACGACATAATTCTTGTTTCACTATTCTTTCTATTTTCCCCCTTTTGTTTGAGCTCTCTTCACAATTTTGCTGCACTATGGCCAAATGAGACTCGGACTGAAATGAGAGCCACATATCATGCTAACACTTCCTCAGCCAAACCACACTCCATGCATTTCTCTTATTTGACCATTATATAAGAAGTAAAAGTTGTTTCACCCAAGTTAAGGATCAGTGGTGTTTTGTTGAATCCATTTAGGACCTAAATTTTATTTAATGGAACTGTGTTCTAATTTTTACTAAGGTTATACTTCTTTCTTCCCTCTCTCCCTCCTTCCATGTTTTCATTCACTCATCTGCATAATGAGCAATTAATGGGGCCAGTATAGTGGGTCACAATGGTTTCTACCTGCCTTGTGTCCTGGGAGATATGCGGTTGAAGACAAAGTGACTTAAATAGAGGAATTAATAGCAGATTGTAGAAGTGCGACATAAGAAACACGAACTAGTTATTATGAGGCTATGAGGAAACTTGTTAAATTCTAAGGGAAGCCTTTATTCAAGAACTGGTATTTGAATTGAATCCTCATAATTCTGGAAGGTACTCATTGTTTTCTCTCTAATGATGATACAACAGAAATCGACAAGAGAACAAGATATCTGAGAAAATGCCTTCACTCTCCATGCTTTGAGTAAAGGTCTGTGGCCAGACAAAGGCTGAGTGTAGCTGTAGAGACAGCATGCAATGTCAGGAGGGTCTGTGCATAGGGCAGATAAGAATAAGCTTGAGTTCTGAAGAATGAAAGACAGTGCTGAGGCCAAGCAGGTCTGAATAGGACCTTAATCCTATAGAAAGACAGGCAGAATCCAGATCAGGAACCTACATGAAGAGGCTGGTATGTTTGGATTAAAGGAGGTTTGGATTAAAGGAGGAAGCTAGTTTCTGAAATTAAGTTTACTAGAGTGGAAAGGCTATCTTCAAACAGCTAGATATAATGAAAAAAATGTATGATTCTGCTATTGTTTTAATACCATACTGAAGTGTTTCATATTGATGAAAACACTAGTCTGAAAGTTAAGTTGTTTGATTAGAGTTTCAGCTGTAGCAGTTTATGAGCTCAGTCTTGTCTCTGAATTTATTTGAATATCACTTCACTCAGTTTCACATAGAGACACAATACACTCTGTGTTTTTTTTTTAAACATGATCAAGAGGTCACGTATAAAAGTAAAATTGAAAATTCTAGGATTCAATTTGGTTAAATAAGAACATAAATAACCAAAACATTTTAAATAGATAGAGAAGAGAAAATGCCAGTACAATAAAGTTGCTGGAGAAGAGATTGAAGGCAAGAACTCAGGTGAGCAAGGTGTTTGTCCAACAGGAGGACACGTACGGGCTGTTGCATGGCCATGCGTAAGACAAACTTGTTCAAGATGTGATTGAGCGTGAGGAGTGTACAGTGGGCTGATATCCCCCATTGCACATACATCTTTGCACCACACTAATATGACCCAGGCCAAAGGTAATAGAGGGAGGCTTATAAAGAATGGAGTTGGAAGACAGGACGGTGAGAGATAGTCCTCTTTAGTGCAGTAAGGCTTAGAAGCAAACTGGGGGAGACGGTTCATCTTGGAGCCAGTGGATGACTGATGTTGGCATTTTCTCTGCCTCAAGAATCAAATCATCTTCCTGCTGTAATATTTTGAGGAACAAATAATAACTGCCTGTCAGTGACAAAGAAAAGATATAAATGGATGGATGTGGGACTGTGTTTGTTTTCTCTTCACAGAGATATACACTTGACCAGGGTAATATAAGAGAGGAGACTTTTCTTGCTTGCTTTTTATTTATTTATTTATGGCTCATAGTTTAGAGGGTCTAGTCCATCCTGGAAGGACAGGCATGACTGCTAGACCAGTTTGAGGTTTGGCACTAAAATATTTTATTTTAATCCAGACTTCAAAATTATCACCTGAATGAAATACAGGTCTATGTTTTCTTTAACTAATTGATATCTCCTTTTCAGTAATCTGATTCTAATCAATTATTTGTCAGTCCTTTCCAAAATACTCAGGGTATCATTTTATTTAGTTCTATGGCTGCTAATAAAATTTATTTTATTTATAATGCCAATGCATTATACACTGTACACTCCTCATGCTAAATCAGTATGTATGTATGGAGCCACAGAATTTATTACAAGATAATTATGATATCCATGTGGGAATTCACAGAGATAGTATGTGTGATAAGAACAGAGTTTATTAATAAATTAAATTATATAGATTCATGCACCTCTGTGATTATCTGTAATCATCACTGTCCTTGAAACATGTTTACCAGTACATAGGAATGATGATTAGTTAACTTCTTTCACATAATCAAATCCAATGAAAAGTGACAGATTAATGTGGTTGTAGTAATCATTTCATCATGTATATGTATGCTTAAACATATATAATATATGCATATATATTGTATAAAATACATTCATATATACTATTGTGCCTATTACTTGGTTGATGAGATAAAAGGTCAAGATTTAGAATCAAAATTAAAAACTAGAGATAAAGAGATAAGAAGAGAAGAAGTTAGGCATCATGGAGCATTCCTCAGAGGCAGGAGGCGTTCAAGGTCACCCTGAAACTACATAGTGAATTCCAGGTCAGCCTGGGGTAGAGGGATACTCTACCTTAAAAAAAACTAAAATAAAATAAAGAAGAGGGGGAAATAAGCACACTGGGAACTGGTTGGATTTTAAAATATTAGAAGTCTGAGTGAGGATTCCTGGTTCTTGGGGGGACATGATTGGGGTTAATGAAAAGAGAATTTCTAAGGAGTCTGGTAGAAATATAGGAATTTATTCTATGTTGTGATTTTTGGATAAATAAGGAGCATCTGATGAGGGATTTTGGGTGGTTATTTGAAAAAGGATATGTCTTCCTTTGGGGATATGGAAAACTTGATGAGCTGTGCCAAAGAGAAATTAGGACTGAAATGAAAGGATATGAGGAGTAAAACTCATTAACAAATAGATTGTCCCTCCACAAGTATGCTTAGGTGGTGAAATTGATGAGGAGGAGTTCATGTGAAGGCTATATATTGAGCATATTCCCATTGGGCCATGCTCTTGGGTTCCATCTTCTCCACCTCACCCCCCCCAAGGGTGCTCCTCACTGGGGTTTTAGTACTCACTGTGGGGTCATGAATGCACCAGCTAGTTTTGGAGGGGGCAATGCCTGAGGTTTCTCTTTCCCACCATCCACCTCTTCCACAATGTCCCCCGAGTCTAAAAGCATTTGATTACATGCAGAGATGACAAAATGAGTTAGAGTCTTCAAGATTTGAAAATTGTGTGTTTTTCCTATTTTAAGTGGCATAATTATGGGGCTTCTTCTGGGTACTAGACACCACTGAAGCTTAGAATGAAGCAGTTCCGGCCTTCATAGAACTCTTATTAAGCGTTCACACTACTCAAATGAACTGAAAATTATTTTATTTCCTACATTGAGTGTCTAATTTAACCATGACCCGAAAGTTATGACCCTTTAAGAAATGTTATCTCTATTACTTCCTAAGGAAAATAACTGCAGTAGAGTATTACTTAATTTCTTTATTGGGTTGAAATTTTTTGTGGCTCTAAGAACAAGTGAAAACAGCATTTTGAGTCTCTCCAGAAGGATATTGAATTGCTCAAAAAATGACTGGAATTATCCTCTTCCTTTTCCAAATCTAAGGTCAACTTTGAGATAAGGAAGATCGCATTATCTTTCCTTTTTGCCATTCTAAGAGAGAATGTGTGTATGTGTGTCCTTATATAGGATACAAAACACATTGTGCAGGGAAGATAGCTAAGTATTTTAAGTGCCTGCCTCACAAACACAAAGACGTGAATTCTACCTCAGAACCTATCTACAGGAGAAACTATGTTATTATAATCCCAGCACTGCAAAGACAGAGACAGGTGGATCTCTGGGATCTCTCACTGGCCAGCCAGTTTTGACGACTTGGTAAATTCAAGTCCAATAAATGACCCCATTTTAACAAAAACAGCACTTGAGCTAAATGACACCCTGGTTTGTGTACCTATGTGCACAGACACCCACACACACGTGCCACACATGCAAATATGTACATATATATGCAAATGACTCCTGTGGTTTATGTAAGTCATTCATATCATGCCCTCTTGTTTACCTAAAAAATTAGATAATTTTCAAATTTAGTTTACTTTTAAATTCTGATCTCAGCAAAACTGTTACATTTGAAGAAGTCATGTTTTCTGACCTCTAAGTATTAATAGTTCTTTTGCAACCACTATGCTAATTTATCCATATGCCTTTAAAGTGTTTCTCTCAGATACTCAATTGTTACCTACTGGAAAGTTAAAGTTAAAAAAATATGTATTTGATACTTGTCCAACTGAGAAGCAAGTTTTGCCTCAGTCCTAAATGTCTGATTTGTTTATGGAAGCATATCATAACAAGTAATACCATCGTTAGTAGCTGTTAAGTATATCATAGACTGCCTGACAGGGTTATTAATATATTTCTTCTCTTCCCAAAATATCAGTACTAAGAACCCCCATTTTATTTTATAAAAATATTTTTGACTTGACACTTTTCCAAATTGGTAATTTTGGGAAAAAAGGAAGTGCCTACTTTTCAGTAACTTTTGGAGATGTTGAAAACATTGCGTGTGATTAAGTAGAGCAATATGGAAATGCTATTAAGAGAAGAAGGAAGGAAGTCCAATGTTCAATTATTTCCCTTATTTTTATAAAGGTCTTGCTTAAACTTTTGTTGAAATTTGTTTGCTTGTGACAGCCTCTCGGGAGTCTTGGTCACCCCCAATTCCTGCTTGTCCAGTCTCTTCCTCCTTAGTTCTGTGATTACAAGCAGGAGACACTAAGCCTGCCATTACTTAGGAAAACAGACCAGGCCCATGCCAGCAAGCTGAGTCCTGGGTGAGTCAGGCATTCAGGTAGCTCTTTGGCAGAGTTTTGATCTTGGTGAGTTACAGGAAGTGATGGAGGTTTAGTTGTTAGAAAGGTGGACACTGAACAAGGTAGAGAGTCAGAGAGAAAAAATTTTCTTGGTAAGGTCATCCTGCTCTCTCTGCATGTAATTTATACTTCTATCCAACAGGAAATGGGAAAAGGGGAAAAGGAAACTGGGAAAGAATAATCCAAACAGCATGACAATCCAAGGGAAAGAATGCAGAAGGGGAAGGTTCATGTCCAAGCCCCCAGTGCAATTCTTGAGTGAAATACCTTTGAGTGAGACTCTGCTCAGTTCCAAAGCATCGAGCTGTTACTAACAGATCTCCTGGACTGCTGGATTTGAAAATATGGTTCTCAGAGGCAGACAGTGTCTTAAGTGAACTTGTGTTATAGTTGCAAGAATGTAGTGAGTGGTTTTCAAGTCTCTGAATTAGTTTTATTGTTATTGTTATTCCTTTTTGGAAGCATAAGTAAATAGCAATAATGAAAAACCTTCCTTAGAGGTCATAATGAACTGTGGTCAAGAAGGATTTAATAATGTGATTACTTTGGCTGTGGTAATTTAAGACAGGCACTAAATTTAGGTAAGACATACACCATTTTATGAGTTCTTTTCCCAATATACATATATCTAAGTTCATTGTTGTTACAGCTATCAGAAAAAAAATATTTAATTGGAATAAACTTACTTATTTTACCATATATTCTTTTATATCTTTTAGTTTATTAGCTAAAATGAAAGAGGGTTTTTTCTTTCCCTCTAACTTTGTGCAGAGAAGCTAAGCTAGTCCTGGTTCTGTCAGTTCCAACACCTTCCATGATGAAAAGCTGGGACTCTCTCCTCAAAAACAGCTCTCCTCTCCACTGGTCGGCAACCTTTGCAAGAATGAACACTTAGCAGTTAGTGATGAGTAGTGTCTTCCCTGGGATCCTCAGTTTCTTTCAAGGTTATTTAACCTTTTGATTAGGTGGGCAGCTTTCTAAGTCCTCTCCCTAGCCTCATAGCTGACCCAGGTTATGTTGCTGAGAATGGATTCACATTTGTCCAAAAGCTGATTGACTTCCCCAGATACAACACAGGGAATCAACACTGAAAATTCTAGCGCCATTAGTTCTAATATTTAATATTTAAATTGTAGGATCAGATACATGATCTGTAAGGTGTTCACACCTTGACGGTGTGATCCTTGATCTGACAGTCAGTTTGAGTGATTACTAAAATATCAAAGAGGCTTTGAAAAATTGTTATTTTGGCATAGAGCCAAATGGAATTAAAAAATGAACTTACTCTTTTTCTTAATGAGTTGCATATAGTTTTACCCATCTGAATTTTGAAGGGCACTTAAAAGTGATAATTGAAGAGGTTTGTGATTGTTTAAAACTCTCCTTAGTTTATTAGAGCTTTGTCATGATTTGATCCAGGCATCCCCCACAAACAAACGAATGTGTTCTGGGTAATTGATCCTCAGCTGATGGCAATTTGGATTTTACAACCTCAATGGAGCTGTGTTGTTGGGGGCAGGCTTATGGGGTTATAAGTCAGCTTCCCCTTGCCAGAGTTTGGCACACCGTCCTGCTTCCAGTGAGGTGGCAGAGGTGTTGTCCACCCCTCTTCTCATGCCATCGTTTTCCCTGCCAGGATGGAGTCTCCCCTCAAGTCTGTAAGGCAAATAAACCCATTCTTCCACAAGCCACTTTTGTTTGCATTCTTTCTGCACAGCAACTAGAAAGCTGACTGCAACAAGCCCTAATAAACTCAGAACTTCATATGGACAACAGAATCCCCCTGGGTCTAAATACAGGTTCCTTCTCTTAATGGCTTTGTCACATCGGACAAGTTACACATTCTCTTTAAACTCAGGTTCTTGTCAAATACAATCATTCCTATGTGTGATTCTTCTTTTCCCTGCTGCAATTTCCCTTTTCCTGAAGGCTGGACATTTTCTTCAGGATTTTTTAATAAGACCTCAGATATCCATCCCAAAAAAGAACACCCTCTGCTCTTCTTCTTTAACTGCCTCTCTCTAGACACTCACATGCCCTGGGCATAAAGATGTTCCTTCCCTCCCCTCTCCATCTGTTTCACAGTCAATGAGTGACAAATAATTTTGATTATTCTTCATATTATTTCTCTGCATATCTTCCTCTTCTCCATGTCTGTGGCCATCACCCTAGTTGAGATCATTAGAACTATGTGCCTGAAATAGTGTAATGGGTTCCTTATAGGCCTTTGTGCGCCTACAGCTCTCATTATCACCCCTTCACTTTGTATCTAGCCTTGTGCTTCTAGCTTCATCTGCTTGGGGCACAACTCTCATCTTTCCTTACACGAATCTCTTTGAGAACTGAGTGAAGGCCAGACTCAAAGTGCTTCTCCACAGATGAGGATACCCTGGTGAGGTGAAGACTAGGTTGATGAGGCTCTGAAAGTTGCTACATTTCCTCTGATGTTTCCTCACATTTAAATTTAGTTTTGCATTTCTGGCAAGGGTATCTAAAAGTGAGGTTTTGACCTTCTCTGTGCTTGGTAACAGAGAGACTTGATATTTGTTCATTCCATTACTAAAAATGCTAACTTTTTTCACTCAGTGAAGGAAGTTGCTTCCAAGTTTCTCCACTGAAAATATATTTCTTTAGGTTTAATAAATGTCCAGGAAAAATATTTGAGTGTGTCTAAAGATCTTGTTATTTATCACAACTTTATTACTACATTACATCATATCCTTTGATGATTCTTACCTGAAGCAATTATTACTATGGTAGTGATTTGCTGTCTTTTATTTTAGAAATTAATTTATTTGCATGCAGAGAGAGACAGGTAGGGGAGAGAGAGGGAGAGAGAGAGGGAAGAGAGAAGAGAGAATGGTGTGCCAATGCTCCTAGTCACTGCAAATGAATTCTGAGTTGGTGGCAAGGTAATTCAAGAAAGAAATGAACATGTTGTATTCTTGCTGGACTGGCAATGATTGGAGAAATACTTTAATGAGGCCATTTAATTTGTATTGTGACCTCACATTGCAGCTGGCCAAAAGCGATGCTGGTTCCGGGGTGGCGTAATATAATACCACCACTACCATGTGATCATCTTTACTATAGTTTTTTTTTTTCCCAGCACCACTAACTGTTCTTTACTCTGGTGTATCTCTGAATTCTCTAAGGCTGTCTGTTCTCACATTATTCATTCCTCCTGGAATGTTCCCAGCTCCCAGGCTTACCAGCTATCCACTGTTTATTGCTACATCTGTATCTCTGACTTTGGATCCAGTGCTCTCTGGGCATCTGCAGTGTATCTCAGATCTAATTTCATCTCTGTGTTATCATCTTTGACTTGCCCCTTCCATCCCAGAAACCAAGCAAGAAACCCTTTCAAATTTACCTCTTATTTATTCTACACAGTGGTCCTCATCATTCTTACTTCTCTCTTGGTTTAGGTATTCTTGTTAGTACTTCTTTTTTTAGTTAATATCCTTATTATGAGTAAATATATACATTGTATGAGGAATTCCTGTGAAGGTGTCCAGATTTCCCTCCTCTCTGTTCCCTATCCACTGGAGTCCTTCCTCAGTGCGCATCCTGGATCTGTCCAGAAGTGCTTCTTTCTCTGAGTTTTAACTTCTTTTACATTCACCTATCAGATCATACCCAGAAACACAAATCAGCTCAAATGCTGACCTAGAAATAAAGTAAGGATATATGAACGCTGAAGAGCGTTCTCTATAATTTTCATCTCTATCTTTAAAAAATCACCTCATTAGACACCCCATTGCTTCCAGTGATATTTTTCAGGGTTGCACTTAAAAATACAAACTTGTGGCTGGAAAGATTTCTGAGTGGTTAGGGTGCTTGCCTGCAAAGCCTAATGACCCGGTTTGATTCTCCAGTACCTATGTAAAGCCAGATGCACAAAGTGGCACATGCATCTGAAGTTCGTTTGCAGCTGCAGGATGATATGATCTGATGGCCATTTTTGCAACCATGCTTGGCCAGAGCATGTATGACTTGAGGGTCGTCATGTAAAATACAGCTATAAACTGGATTCCAACTTGCCTTCTGAGTAGGTATCATTTCATTTATTCTTTAAACTGTTTCATCACCACATATTACTGCTTCCTTTTCCAGCTCTGCTGCCTAAGTTCTTTCCAATATCCTTGTCTAGAGTAACCCCTCACATCAGTTGAAATACAAATAAGGATGTGCTGTTCAGCTAATTTGTTTGATTTAGTTTAGCCTCAAAAGGACAGTCCCAGAACTAGAAAACTCAGATGCGAGTGAACTAAAAGACGTATTGCTAGGAAGGAAACATACTTCTATTTCCCTGACTTTCTCCTTTCTCTTTCAGCTTTATTGTCTTGAAACTTTGAAATTCTGCCTCCATTCTGTCATACCAGTTGACCTACTTTCTTTTCAAAGTGACATTCATCTTCTTACCTACTAGCGGGACTCTTTACTGTGAAACAGAGCTTTCTGTAGAAATGGCAAGACATCCTAGGGGCATATGCTTGGCCCCTTTCATAGTGAGAGGGGACACTTTGACCTAAAGCTTGCATGTCGATTCTAGTACTCATTATTGATGTTGGTATTCTCATTTCCCAATGTTCACGCTCAGTATAAGACTTCAACTATATTAATATTAAATTTACTTTTCTCATCAGATTTTAGAAGGAAATATATTAATATCCAATAGCTGTAAGTAGCACAAGAAGGGAGAGTGGCTTGTACATTATTACATTGACCTGAGTTTTTAATCCAAAGGACTCACTCTAGTTTTTCTTTTCTTTCCATTTCCTCCTTTCCTTCCTTAATATCTTTCTCTCTCTCTTTCCTTCCCTCCATCCCTCATTCTTTCCCTTCCTCTTCCCCTCCTTTATATTGTTACTAACTTTTCCCCTATGGGTTCTGAATAACAATCTCAGAAATCCACCTCCCGCTTTTTCCTGTAAAACAACTGGGTTTTATGCAAGCACTGGGAGCTAGAAAGTTTTGTTTCCACTGAGCAACTGGACTTTATTCTTGTCTCAACTCAAGGGTATTTTGGTCAACTTCTGTCCTTGCTCCTGGTCCTCTTGAAGACTGGCATTCAGTTCTTGCATTCACTAAGGGAGAAAAAGCACTAGAATTTTCTTTGTGACCTGGGCTGTATGGAATGTAAGTGTGTGTGTTTCAGAACTCAATGCATAAAGCTGGTCCCTTTGATACAGTCTGTGGATGGAGAGATGGGATTTAGCTGCCAGTAATGAGAATTCGATGTGTCTGGAAATTGAACAGAAGCGTCTTTTTATTGAAGCTGCTGAGCCTTATAACAATCATTCAGTGGTAGAAGTTATTGTTTTTCACATTACTTTTCAACAGAAAATCCTTTCAAAATCTCATAAGAAAATCCTTATCCTTGTACAAGCACCAAAAAAACCATGGTAACTTTTCCCTGAGAGCCACATAAAGCAGGATGATCTAGGGACCTCTGCCCATGAGCCTTAAGATATGTCTCAGTTTTTCTCTATGTTCGTAGTCTTACTTTCCTCTTTCTCCATCAGAAGTGTTCTCTCACAAAATTTCATTTTTCGTTTTTCCCCATCAAAATCTTAAAGTTGGCAGTGGGATGAAAAAGAAAGTAGAAATTTTGTCATGTCGAAAAAGGGGCCACCTAATGGCTGATCCTCACTGTGTCCTTAACTCAGAGAAGAGGCCCAATGCTGTGACAGTGAGTTCTTAGATGACCTTGGGAATCGTAGGCATCCAGTGTTGAGGATGAGATCTCGCCAAAGTGTTTCATTTCTGTGATAATCCCAACAGAGAAAACATCGCTCGACAGTTCTCATTTTGCAAAATTAGAGAGGAAATATTTATTCTTATTTCCTGCTGTTTGATGTGATCATATTCCAACATATGATATGTTTAAGAAGTGATGGACATGCATACCATGAGGGTGTGGGTAGGCAGAGGGGAGAAAGACCACATAGCACCCGATTTATTATTGGTGTTGACTTTAGAGTATATGAAGTTCATGTTCATAAGTTAAATGTAAACAACCTGAAACACTTTTTAATGTCGGAGAAAGAAGAGTTAGCAGGGATGGAGACAAATTCAACAGATTTCTTTTTCTTTTATTTTACTATGCTTTTGACAGAATGCTTAATTTATACACTGAACATTTAAAGTATTTTAAGGTCGAGTCTAGTTAAACCTTGACCATAATTAATATATGTCCTGGGTTGTGAGTTCATCTGAAAATGGATCTGATTGCAAGTTAAATATGTGAAGAAAAATGGATGCTAAGTTAGAACTAAGTCGCAACATTGATATAATTTTATAGTTTGCAAACTTGTGATCATATGATTATACTGAAGGTTGGTTTGAGAAAGGGAATCTTCGTTACTTTACACTTTTGAATAGTATATGCTGTTGGTGTCACCATAGAAGGAAAGTGGTTATTTTTAATTCCAATTACTAAATGCATGGTGTATATTAAAAAATAATATATTAAAAATTAAAAATTCATGTTAAACATTTCCCCATACTCCACAAAAATGAGACAAACAAAAACAGAAGAGTGAAATATTCTACCCTCTAATACCTTCCCTCCCCTGAGCTGTTAACGTGCACCTGACATTTCATCACCCTTCTAGTTCCTCTTCATTGTATTCTCGAGAATCTCTCAACACATGTACTGTGAAGCAAAAATGAGAAGCATCGGAACAACCAAGAGTATATTTGCCTTTTTTTTTTTTTGCAGCAAGAGGAGAGGGGAGTTTAATTTTCACCCGGGCCTGGGGGTCCAAGCTTAGAGAACTCTTGGCCCCGATCCCTGGTTACAAAGAGATTTTTATAGTAATATCCAGACATGTGTACGTGACATTTGGGCATGTAAATTACAAGCACCTAGCAACTCACACATTTCAATAGGTTTCAGGAAATTCAGATACTCTCCCCAGGTATTCTCCTGGCCTGTCTCTACTAACTTCCTTATCTCACAGAACTTCAGCTCATGTGTTTGAACAATTAGTCCCCAGATGGTGGCTCTGTTCCGGAAGGTTGTGAAATCTTTAGGAGATAGGGCTATTAGAAGAAGTGGGTCACTGGGAAGGGACTTGAGGTTTTATAGCCTGACTTCACTTTGTGTTAGTCCTCTGCTTCCAGACTACAAGGTGATCAATTCTGTTTTATGTTTCTGCCATCATGCCTTCTCTACCACAAAACTCCTCAAAACTATAAGCCCAAATAAATCCTTTCTTGTTTGTGAAGTTGCTTTTGGTGATTTTCTCAGCAAAGTGGAAGTAACTAACACAGTCCCTCAATCTGCATAATGATTGCAAAATTCCAGGTGATGGCTTCATTCCTTGAAATCAGTATTACATCAGACACTATCAGCCTCTCCAGTCTCCAGTTCTCCTAACCTTGAGGATGCATAGAACAAGCAGTCAGACTGCTCAGGTAGCATGGTCCTGTGCACACCTCTAGCCAGTAAACTGAGAGGAGTGATTCTCCATTCTCTCTTCACTTGCTGGGCCACAGCAAAGGGTTTGTGCTACTGGCAAGGAAACTGTAGAATAGGAGGCTTCCTTTAGCCAGGTTCCTGGTTCCTACATAGAGCAGATTTTCTCCCATCACCCAGTGCTCATTGAATATATTCCAAGAGGAGAAATAAACTTCCTACACTGGTTTCCAGGTGAATTTAATGGTGGCACCTCCTAGCCTTCTGGTGGACCTATGGATTGGAGAATTTCCTCATCTTTATGATTCAGAGTTATACATATTAGTAGTAACTCTTTGAAGAAGAAGCCCTAGTTCCTCCTGAAGAAAGTCTTCATCTTTCTCCTTATTTCATGGTGCCCCATGAACCATTGTCTTATGTGGGAGAAAATAATGACCGTGGAAGACATTGATGAAGTAAAGAATAGTATACAATGCTAAGAACTTAGACAACACTGAAGAGTCAAATCAGGTATCAAGGTGCCGTGGGGAGATGGACAAGTGACCCATGTCTTATGGGCTGGATATGAACTTTGGGGGGCAAAGGTTTTGAAAAGGGATCAAGGTACCAGGATTGAGCTGGGGACTATCTCAGGGGTTTGAAGTGACAAGGGTAGGATCTAAGGGAGAGAAGGGTGAGGATGGTTGTTCTGGTTGGTACCAATGACTCAGGTTACTGCTGAGGAAGGAGAGTCTCTGATGCGAACAGGGAACTGGGAGTGAGGTTAGCACCAACCCCAGAGCCACCATGCTTCAGCACAGGGGAATTTAGAATGATGAACAGCATGCATAATGCAGCGAGTTGCTTGTGACTCTGGGGTCAAAAAAGAACTTAGCTGGACAATGAGAAGTTAAGATATGAGGACACCAGAAATCCCACAAGACCAGACAATGGAGGTCCTTCTGATAGTAGAAACACTACCATTTCCAAAGAACACGTGTTCTGGGTCTCCAACCAGGTTGCCTCATTTCCACCTTTTATTTCATCACAGATATTCCATATTCTTCACTCTTATGATGATTTTGTTGTCAACTTGTCCTGTTTAATAATCTTTGGAGGGTCTCTGAGGTTGTTTACAGGAAGGCAGGCCTCAGTAGCGAGCAGGATGTAAGGAGGCTCAGGGTTGCTAAAAACAGACATCTCTTCATGGGAGGGCAATGCATGAAGGAAATTCCAGAGACTCAGGAAATCAACAAGTGTGGAAAAGAGTTGTGAGACCCTGCCCTAAGGTTCTATAAAGGGGAAGGAAATCTCTCCTCCACCCCATGCTATCTATCTTCTGTTTTGTGTGTGTGTGTGTGTGTGTGTGTGTGTGTGTGTGTGTGTGTGTGTGTGTGAGAGAGAGAGAGAGAGAGAGAGAGAGAGAGAGAGAGAGAGGAGAGAGGTAATGGTGATGTCTTTTTCTCTCTCTGCTTGGATTATGAAAAGGGTTGGACCTCTTTCACCATTATGGAACTTCCCCTGGATTTGTAAATTCATTAAATCCCTTCCTCCCATAACTGTGCCTAGTTTGGAGATTTGTCCCCGTATTCTGTGGCTGACTATGACATCTCTACAATCTATTTTACTATTCATTGGGTACCTACAATTTCTTGCCATGATTTGCAGCTAATGATGCTTTCTGGGCTCATTTCTGTAGTCCTGAGTGTATTTACAGACCCTGCTGCTGACACCTACCCATGGACCACCAGCAGGACCACATGACATTTCTGGCCTCAGTTTCCTTTGTATGTAGGCAAAGTGTCTCTGTGTTAGTGATAGTTGGCTGAGGGTGGGAGCTGCATGAATGTCAAGGTTTTATGTCTCTCCAATGAAACAATTCTCTGTCATGAAGCTGACTTTCACAGAAGTTCCATTTTGGAAGTCAAGGAGTTTTTAGAGACTGTTCTTGCTCATTTATTCATATTGATCTTCACATCAAAACTTCCACACACCTCCAACTTTTATCCATTCTTTTAGTTTTTCTCTACAACTTCTCACAATATCCTGTCAGCAGCCTGCTCTGGAAAGCATCCAGGCTCCCTCTAACTCTGTCATCTCTAGGAGATGTTCACTCTTGCACACAGTCATTCTAGGCAGCCTCTTTGAAAGTCTCTCAGGCTTAGAAACTGGGTGAAAACCCGAGTTGAGGCATGATTGTGGAGGTGCTGCTCGGTCCAGGGGTGAGGAGTGAGGACCAGTTTTGTTATTGTATCACTTTTGAAGCAACAGGAAAAAAAGAGAGAAGAAAGGTCTCCTTTTGGCTCTATAGATTCTATTCTTTCACCTATAGGAGGAGACAGTACAGTTTTCCTAAGCATTACTTAGATGATAGAAACTGCAATTGATACGCTCCCCTGCAATTTGTGCACCTCTTTCAGGCCCTTATGCCTCTCTCTGTAACTGCTAAGCTTGTCTTCCTGACTTCAAGTGGAAATCAAACTGTCTTAGGTGATAAAACACATTTTCTCCAAATAACACCTCAGCAGGGAATTTTCACATGCATATCTGGCCCTCTTTTCAAAGCAAACTCACCTTAGACTGAACTAATAATGGTGCTTCTTCCTG
The DNA here is from genome assembly GCA_004024765.1 of Zapus hudsonius. Lineage (NCBI taxonomy): Eukaryota > Metazoa > Chordata > Mammalia > Rodentia > Dipodidae > Zapus > Zapus hudsonius. The sequence goes on along the minus strand of PVHP010004477.1, from coordinate 25,022 downwards.
TAACTGGCTGCTTTTCCTTCTAGATGAGTCTGTTTAAGGCATCTTCAGTGACTTTCTGCCCAGTGTTTATGTTTTAGACACTTCCTGTGTACCTATACTTCTTTGTCAGTTGTACTGGTTCAGAGATTATGTTCTCTCATTTTTATCCCCAAATTCTATTCTTAAAAGATATTTTTATTTTTGTATTTATAAGAAGAGAGAGATAGAGAGAAGACAGAGAGAGAGAGAGAGAGAGAGAGAGAGAGAGAGAGAGAGAGAGAGAGAGAGAGAGAGAATGGGTGCACCAGTGCTCCAAGGCACTGCAAATGAACTCCAGTTGCATGTGCTACTTTATGCATCTGGCTTTACATGGGTGCTGGGGAATCAAACCTGGGTGGTTCAAGGAAGGGCCTTAACTATTGATCCAACTCTCTAGCTACCCACCCAATTGTCTTTAATACTGTTTTTTTTTGTTTACTTATTTGACACTAATTTCTATCCTCACTGAAAAAAATAGTAGCTCCCCCTAAATAAAACATGAATTCCCATCTAGAACCAGGGACCCATCAGTGCCCTTCTTTAGTTACAGAGGAGTAACTCCACATAGTAACAACAGGATGGGTCTAGACCAAGGAAGTCTCTAGGCCTGACTAATATGGCAATAGGAAATTTATATGAGGTTTTCTTAGAAATCACACATTTGGCCATGCATGGTAGAAAGGAGCCTGCCCTTGTCTGGCAGAAGATGTGGGTTGTGATGGTTGCCTTGTTTCAATGGAGTTCAGAGGTTTGCTTTCTTTGCTGTGTTAGTTGCTTTTCTCATTGTTGTGACAAAATTCCTGAGAAAATCAACTTCAAGAAAAAAGAGTGTGCTTTGGCTCACAGTTTAAGAATGAAGTCCACTATGGTGGGAAGGCGTGGTAGAGACAGATGCTGCCGCTGTGGCTGCAGCAGGAACTTGAAGTGTCTGGGTTCATCGTATCTGTGGTCAGGAAGCAGAGATGGATTCTGGTGCTTAATCTTCTTTCTCCTCTATCCAGCGCAGCACCCCAAACCTAGGGATGTTAGGGTGAGTCTTCACACTTCAATCAAATCTCTCTGGAAAACATCTTTAATAAACATACCCAGAGTTTTGTCTTCTAGGTGATCCTAAATCCCATCAAGTTGCCAATCAAGAATGAAATGTCACAATTCTTTACCAATTAAGAAGGTAAAGCCATCACATTCTACAAGTCCATTTCTATCCTAGTCACCATAGCTAAGTAGTTTCCTTCTTATTGAATACTAAATGAATGCATGTATGCATACATATACATGTGTGTGTACGTCCTTATACTTGCTTCTTGTATGCAGAACAGAAGACTTATTTTTTCCCCATCATCCTTAAAGTTCTTACCCAGCTAACATTGACCATAGAGTCTATGTGAATCAATTTCAGGATGATTACTTTCAGCTGTTTAGTGTCTCATCAGTACAAGGGACTCAAGATCCTGTAGACTCTCCCTGTGGAAACTCTCTCAGGGCTGTGTCTCCTCTCCATTCAATGGCCGATGTCTTTACAAGCACCCTTGTAACCTGGAATGCTGCCAATCTAACTTTCTAAATATGATCTTAACAGAGGTTTGTCAGCTTCCTATTCTTCCTTCAAAGTGTTACAGTGCACTACTGGGGAAGTCTTGTTGGCCAAACTCTTCACTCATCTCCTTTTGCTTAGAATGTTTAGTAGCCTTCCCAGTTACCTAATATTGAAGTCCTCATGACTATTGACTTTAATTTTCCCCAACTGAGTACCTTAGATTCTCTTCAGCTCTTGAGGAGTCAGTTTTTTAGCTACCAATCTCCCACACCATCCATGCTTTTCTGACCACAGCTTAGATTCAGTTTATATGAGATGGATATAAAGGAAGTTCTAGGCAAAAAGTTCAGACCATAGCCCTTCAGACAGATGAAAAATATCTATTAAGGCTCAGAGGCAGGAGAGAACATGGTGCATTTAAGAAATCATTGTTCAGACTCTTTGTGACCTTTTTATTATAATGATTTATTATAATGAACACACTTAAAATTGAAAAGAAGTTCTAATGAATAGTACTCTAATGCATCTCTTCTGTCTACTTTAATTAAAGTAAAATTCTTACTTGACCAAAATAATCATTTTCAAACACACTAAAGCCCTTAAACATCACTTTAAGGTTCAGAATCCTCAGCCTCTGCGCACTGTTTGGGTGTGTGAGAGACATTGGCATGCTTAAATAGGGAACAGGCCATGGTTTGCATTACTTCCTCACTGGATGGTGAGATGAAGAGAGGGTGTGAGGAGCAATTTACAGGTAATTTTTTACTATTTTAGTGAGAAGTGGTGGCTGGTGGGTAAGATGGAAAAGTGGACAGTGTGATGCTATGTACTAGACAGAACAGGACTCGATAACTTTGGAATTAAACAGAAAAGAAATCAAAATTGAGGTTGGGGTTCCATTGCACTTCCTTTCACTGAGAGGAGAACACATGGGACACTGGAAGACAAGCAGATCTTGCTTTGACCTTCACCAGAAGCAGTCACCAGACAGGCTGATGGGCAAGTGGCTTATTTGGGAGTCAACCTCAGAAAAACCCAATGAAGAAGTGAGAAAGAGAGGTTGGCAAAAAAAAAGGTGTGTTATGAAAGGTTTCCCACTATGGAGTGCAGATGGTTGTGCCTGTCGGGGAACTTGATGGAGCATGTGATTCAGAGGCGCCCCTCCAGGAGGAAGGGAAGGCTGTGGTCTCACTCCTTAGGTGCCTGGCACACATCAGTACTGCAGCCCTTGCCTTGCCATGCAGGTGAGGATTGCAGGCTGTGGGATAGTGTCACATCCCCCATGTCCTCCAGCATGCCCCTGACCCCAAGGTAGATTAAATTGGCTCTAATCATTATCCCATACCACAGTCTTATGCTCTCTCCTCATCCAACTCATCAGCTCTACAAGTAACTGACATTATCCTGGTCATGTATCAGTCAAAGTTTTCACCTCACTGAGTTGTCGTTTATGTGTCACTTGGTCCACTTTAGCATGCTGTTCCTGGCCATCTCTGAAATAAGTTTTCTTGCTTCCCAGAAAAACAAATAAAGAGAAGCACTCACACTAGTTCTGTGTATCTTTGAAAATTATAATAGGTTTCAGAGATGGGAAAGAGCTATGCTCCAGAAACACAGTGGAATAGTGATCATTCTTCACTCAGAACCTGAGATTCAGGTTCCCGCCATGTACCCCCAACCTCCCTCAATTTGGTGCAATCTCTGAAAAACCATGAAAGGAAAATATACTCACTAACTCTTTCCAGTTTCTTTTTACATGTGCCATAATTTAATACTTAGCCTCCCCTTGTCATCCCAGACTCTGCTAAAGCTTTGGTAAGTCTCTTTGCCATGTCTTGTAGCCAAAAATGGAGTGTCTTTTATTAGGAACACATGGACTAAGCAATGGGGTAGGGGCCTTGTCCAGGAAAATTGGACAGTGCTGCCATAGATAGGTATTGTGCTTGTTGAACAGCTATAAAGCAACAAATGTTCCTTTCAGCAAACAACACATGTCCATTTCATAAAACAACACATGTTACTTCTGGGCAGAATTGTGTTTCCATGACCTTTTGCCATTCCTTGGTTAGAACACTTGTCATCACTTCTTATTTTTATTTTCAGGTGCCAAGCACATTGTTCAGTACACCAACTGCAAGGCCACTATGATCACTGACATTTTACACTCGAAGAGATTAGGATTATAGAACTTTAATTTTGTCCATAGCAACCCAGCCAGATAAGTACCCTATAATATTTTTTTGCATCATTGACTTCTCAATCAGACTATGGGCTTTTGTGAAAATAAAAACAACCTTATTTTCAAATGTGGCTTTGAAGTGTCTGGCACTGTGAATGTTGTAGGACCACAATAATTGTGTAGATTGGATAATTGTCAAAGTAAAAGAGATCAGAGTAAAACTTCATTTACTGGCAACAGCATGAAAGATTCACATACACACTAGTCTGAATGATAGGAGACTTTATGAGGTGAGTGAGCTTAAACCTCAAAATAATTTCCATTTTAGGATAAGTTCCCTGTGTCAGAGAAGGTCACCCCAAGAAGGTTAAAATCAAGAGTAAAATGCAATTGCCCACTTGAGCCTCTCCTCTGTCAGGATTTGCTGACCTCTCACTTTGCTCATTTTGGGTTCATAACCCCTGATGAAGCACCAGATAGTGAGAGCCAGCCTGTTTGTTTCCAGAGAGAATTCCGGTGTCTCTTCCAGCCTCTGCAGCCCCTGACACTTCAGAGGAGAGGAATAAGCAGCATTTTGGAGTCTTTCCTGCCCACCATGTGGGTGTGACATCCTCTGAGATCACAAAAACTTGAGCAGTGACCACTTAGAGCCCCAGATTCTAAGATAGAGAAGAGAGTCGGGACTATTTAGTGGGCACACTTTATAGTTCTTCACCTTGGTGGATCTGGAGAAGAAAGGAGTGAATCAGAGTAGTGGCCTTGCTTTTATGTTAGTTCGCATAGGTCACTTACCTCTTGGAACTCTCCATCCTCTCTCTTGAAACAAAGGACAATTCTTGGTGGAAATGAAAATTCCCGTCCTGCGAATATGGGTCAATGAAACTCTGGTTTGCCATGCCATTTCCTCCTGATCCTGTAGCATGGAACTGGTGCTGTATTTGTTTATTGACATGGAAATCAAAGCACTGCATAGCAGCTCATATACTTGGGATTACATTGTTCTGAAATCACAGAAAGCCAGGGACAAGCCTGGAGGAGATGTTTTCCAGGAAGAAGTAAGTAAGACTCGTGCCCTGCTCTTCTTCCCACCTCCTCTCTGACACAACCTCTATAGTAGTTACCCACATTGCAATGACAGCCACTTAACCATCCAAGAAGTTATCTTTTTTTTCCTGAGCCAGAAGAGTTGAGGGGTTAGATTGTTTTTAATAGCATACAAACTCCCTCCCTTCACCCCGCTTAGTTTCAATACACAATAGATTGGGGTGGAATGTAGGCATATCCATTTCAGTCATGAAATTCACCTATACTACTTCCCATGGCTTGCTCCTTCTGCAACAGTCCTGGCAGGAATGAAATATCACAAAGAGAGATACTTGACCCTTCCGCTGGTTATTAGACTATGAAATTATGGACGCCAAGGAATTAAAGCTCCATAGGAATCTCAAGATGGAGGAAGGGAAAAGGTTATAAAGCTCTTCCAGGCAGAGGAGTTAACTTGCCACCAGGGAAGAGATAAATATTATCCCACAGTTTTAACAATTTGTCAGATTACCTTGCAAGGATTTACTGGAGTCAAGGCAACAACAGACAGGACCACACCTTGTCCAGTAGAGCTTACATATATGTGATGTGATGTGATGTGATGTGTGTGTTTGTGTGTGTGTGTGTGTGTGTGTGTGTGTGTGTGTGTGTGTGTGTGTGTGATGGTAAAATTTATTGTCAACATGCCTTGTTTAATAATCTACAGTAATCTTGGGCAGGTCTCTGAGTTTGCCTGCAAAAAGGATTGACAAAAGGAAGAGGTTCCTCCTCCTTTTGAGCTGCCCTTCCCCCAAGCAGGTGGGCCTTCCAGAAGAGACTGGATACAAGAAAGCTTGGGGGAAAGGAAAACTTCCTTCTTCTTTCTTCCTCCCCCGGCCGCTGGTGCTGGTTCGAGACTTGCTCTCACATCCTGCTCTCCCACCCTTCCTGGACATCAGAACCCAGTTTCCTCAGCCTCACATCATGGACTGAAGAGGAGCCGCTCCCCAGGGAGCCATCGGGCCTTCTGGGCTGGATTGGGACTGCTGAGACATCCAGCCATGTGGACTGAACAGCTACTGGTTCCTTCACCTGCGGGCCTACAGACTGCTATTGTTGGACTGTCGTAAGCTACCCCAATAAATTCCCTTTTACTATAATCCATTCTCTCAACTCTGTTTCCTCTAGAGAACCCTGACTAATACAGTGTGTGTGTGTTTGTGTGTGTGTGTGTGTTTGTGTGTGTGTATGTGTATGTATGTCTATAGAATCGTGCCATCTATTTAACCCAAAAACTCATGTCAGTATCTTGAAGCTAGTCTTGGAATTTACTGCACTCCTTAATTTGTTCTTCTTTCCAACGTGACCACACACAGCAGGTCTCCTTCCTCTGCTTTTCACAATTACTTGATTTGCATGATTACTCATCTCTTTAGTTGTCATATTGAGGATGGGGAAGTCTAGTTCATGGGAACGGTCAGAGCCCAGAATTTGACCCAAAAGTATCCAGCAACACTTCCAGTACCACCCGCTAAGTACCATTTGTTTCCTGCATCTGATGTGTCTTGCCTTTGAACCTGCAACTCCAGTATTTAATTGGAACCATGGTTTTGTTAAGGGAGTGGAGAGCAATGAAGCCTTTTTGGACTCTGGATAGGCTTAGAACTTCCCAAGCCTGTGGTTCTCACGTTTTGTCTTATGGCTAGCATGGAACTGACCAGCACAGGGAAGAGTAGGTGATGCAAGATGTACTTTAAGAGAGATTAGAAGCAAAGCAACAAAGCTCTCATGCTGGGATGCTTGGGAGGGGTCCTGAGCAGGTCCTTTGGATTGGGCTTTCTAATGGTCTTCAAGATATAAATTAGGTATCCAGTTGAGATAAGCTTCATTTCCAAGTTCAAATGAGTGAGGACCTTGCTTGGTTGGTGGCCCAAGGAAAGCACAGACTGAGAAACAGCCCACCAACAGGAAAAATGTCTGGGAGAACTTCCTCAGAGGAAGAACCAGGATGCTGTGCCTTATCACCAACGTGATGAGTCAGGTTTTTAGATCAGACTGGAGTTGCCTTTTAGTCTTGTGAAGACAGGTTGCCAAATATGTTCAGTTGGCCTTGTGTCCCTGACTATATGCAAGAGAAGCCTGCCTTGCTCCTCATCTAAACCGTAGTTCTAAAACTTGGTAAGTTTTAGGTCACTTACTTAAAATTTTACATGACTCTTCCCAGAACTAGCTGTCTTCACTTTGTGATGACCATCGTCTCCCCACCCTCCCATGTCTCATCGTCAGGGGACAAGGTTATGGGGTAGGAGAGCTGTATATTCACAATAAGGTTATCATGGGACACAACAGGAAATAGGCATATGATTTATGGGCATTCTAGGATGTGATATTGTGCAGGGTGGGTTAATTGAAAGGGCTCTGGGTAAAAATTTAGGAGGCTTGGGGGTGGGTCACTGTATCCCCTCAATTACATGACTTCTCTCCTCCTTGACATTAGTGTCCCCCATCTGTAACTGAGAAGGCCGAAGAAGTGTTGAAGTCTTCTTTAATTCTGACACTCTATAATTCTAAGGGCAGCGGAGGATATACATTTTTGACAGCCTCAGAGGCAGAATTTTATTACTGCATAATATAATAATTAATATTCACCATGATGACTTTGGGTCATCAAGGAAAATTGCATTATGCTCAGTGTGCTTTTAAGGAAGGCGTCATAAAGTTTAATACATTTTAGAAAGATTTTCTGTCAGAGTGTTAAATATCTGTAATCTATATCTACAATTATGTGTTTGCACACACATAGACAGCATATTTGGTACTTAAGGTAACCCTTGTGTTATTCTGAAAACATGTCATTTTTGAATGACTTACATTTCAAAAATTCTGCAGAGTGAGGTATTAATGTATCTCGAAAGCATTTGATCACAATGACTACTTCATATTAAATGCTTTCAATATTAGAAAATGTTCCAAGTTAAACACTTTAAATGAGAGTTGTGGAAGCAGTTAAGTTTGCTTCCCAATTGTATTCTACATTTTAAGATTTTATTATCTTGTTATAGTTTCTCTGTAAGACAGCTCCCCTGAATTAGCTTCTTCTTCTATATATATATATATATATATATATATATATATATATATATATATATATATATGTATATATTAATGATATTCATTTTTTGAATCAGACTTTTTCTTGCATGAGCATCTTACTTCTCTTCTTGGATATTTGTATTCTCTTCTCTCACTAATAGAAAAGTTTCAAATACTCCAGTCCCCACTAACAAGACCCATACAAGTGTGTTCAAGGCTGTGTCCAAAGAATGGCTCCATAGTGACAGGCACTGAGTAACTTGGATCTTTGACCATTTCAATAACCCATGTTACGTTAATGCCATTGGAGGAAAATTCTAGATATTGCTTACAACTAAAAGCTATTCACTTGGGTTTATCTCTGGGATTACCGGGACCAGAGCTCCAGTCTATCTCCTACCACAATTGTGATCTGTATTATTGCAGTTGTTAGCATTTCATTCTCTCCAAGAGAGAGGAAGTCCTCCTTACAATCTTTAAGAATTCAGAATCTCAAATAAACATTATAGCTGGAGTTGAAAAAGTTGTTACCTGAATATTAGTCTAAATGATGTCTTACTATGGAGTTCTATAATTTTGTAGTCTCAAGAAAAGATTAGCAAGTTATAATGTGATCTGCAAAGTCCAGAAAAGAAAATATGGTGTGCTAGAAAGTAGGAATCTTTGTTTCACAATCTATATTATAGAAGTGATCATTTTCCTTTTAGGAAATGTAAAAACAGTATTTCTTTAAGAGCTGAATTTGAGCTTCCCTCGATACCCTGTCTCCAGCCAAGTCACTTAAACTTCATGCTCTTTAGTTTTCTTGAGAACCTAAAAGGGTTATAAACTCAGTGACCTCCCGTGGCCCACTTTGCTCTTATTTCCTAGTCATCCACAGGGTGTAGGAGATGTTTCTTTTGCCAAATGTTGCTAATTGGGTTGCAGAAAATTAGTATGGTTCCTTGGAATCAGCTTGAAGTATTTCATGTTCAACTGTTGCCCAGGCAATTCTGTAAACACTTGAGGCAAAGATGTTGAAGCATCCTTCAAGTATTCTGAGATAGCCCCAGAGCAGGGGGACAGGGTTAGGGCACAGAGCTGTTTAGTTAGATGTTTTATTATTAAGAAGGGTCTGGCTAGAATCCTCAGGGATCCCTTAGACAACAGAAATATTGCTTGCACACAAAATACTGATGCGGGGTAACCTTTCCAAATTTGTAAAATGTAACTGTCTAGCTTTCTGAGAGCAATTTACTGGCTTGTTCGCCTTGGGAAAGTACAAAAAGCACTGAAATCAGGAGAAAGGAATAAATAACTTTGTGTTATGGTATAATGGAAAATGCAAGGGGTGAAGAGGATTGTTTTGAAGAACCGTGAATTTGATAGATGTGTAAAATATTGAGTTAACTGAAATAACCTAAGGAAAATGATTATAAGAGTAATTTTCCTTCTGAAAAAAGACAATAAATATACTAATAATGTTTTATAGGGATGGTAAGTTTATAATTTCTATATTCTGTTTATATATTTTTATATTATCCTTTGTTCTTAATATTGTTCATAAAGCATGTATTACTTTTGTAAATAAAAAATTGATTGCAGTGGGAATCTGTGTTCTCATATTGCTTCCTTTGTCCTCTCGGGGTATATTTTATTCAGGTTGCATTATTTCTGGATGGCTTATCCTTTTTATTTAAATCAACAAAGGATATTAAGACTATACTCTGACATGTTGTTTGATTATCTTATATTTCTAACTAGCACTATTGCTAAGCAGATTTTAAACACTCCAATTTTTAATATTTAGCTTGATATTTCCAGCAGACTTATTTGGTTCTGATATTTTACTTCTCCTGACTCATTCATGGGACATCATGATGAATGACATGGGCTTCTGACATGTGACTCCCTCCCCTCAGTGATGAGTTAAGATCTTGGGTTCTTCAAAATTCAAAATCATTCTTTTCTTAAATATTTTATTTATTTATTAGAGAGAGAAGAGAGAGAGAGAATGGGTGAGCCAGGTCCTCCAGATACATACACCCTCTTGTGCATCTGGCTTTACATGGGCACTGGGGAATTGAACTCGGGTCCTTCTGCATTGCAGGCAAACATCTTAACTGCTGAGCCACCTCTTCAGCCAGAGATCTTCTAATCATATGGGTTCCCAGGGTCAGAGCAGGAGTTGTGGGATGGGCTGATGGCCTTGCTTGTGTCTTCATTTTTTTTCAGTTATAATAGATATTGATTAATAGGTTTATTTCTGGATTTGTCACAAGATTCATGATTTTTAGTGGGTTGTCAGTGACTCTATGTCTCCCCTTTCCTTCTGTCTGTGTTGGCATCACACGTTACCTGCCTCACAGGAGTGATGAGAACATTATACAAGCTCTTAGTATAAGGTACCAGGACTGTGTCTTACACAGCATAAGTTCATAGCATAAACTATTATTAGTGCTATTGTTGGTATTGTTAAATATAAAATTGTTGCATAGTAATAGCACCATACCTTTACCTTGTTGTGTCTAGTAGCAACATACATGCTGTTTTTCTTGATACTTTTTTTTGCCTGACATTCCACATTCATTATTCTTCTCACATTAGTAAAGATATACTGACACAGGCCACTTATTTATGTTTGTGCTTGACATACCCAGTGTCTTTCAGACTCAGATTTTAGATAAACAATATAAGTAACCAAGCAAGTACAATTCCTGGAATAAAACCATAAAATCCACATGTTTTTGTTTCCTAGTGTTCATTTAAAATAGATTTAGAAGTTTTTCCTACATACTAGATGAAAACGTCAACAGGTCCATTACTCCTAGGTAATAGGTAGTCATAAGGGCACCAACTACACGAAATGTAAAGTCCTTACTCAGAAAATGGCTGTCTAGTCCAATCTATTATTCAACACTCAATCTTCATTCTCCTTCTGGGAGCTATTGCTTCCAGTCCTACCAGGATCTAAGAGGGACACGAGGGAAGAAATATAAGGGTATAGCATTCGCTCTTGAGTGATAACATTATAATCAACCACAGAATGGGGGGGGCTGATTTTTTTAAGCAGGGTTGGAGATTGAATTCAGGACTATGCTCATTCCAGGTAAATATTCTCCCCCTGAGCTACCTACATCCTCAGCTCAGAATTCTTAAAGGTTCTCTCTGTCTCTGTCTCTGTCTCTGTCTCTGTCTCTCTCTCTCCTGATGGCTACTCTGAGACTTGATAAAAGCATCCTACCATCCCATGTTGTCTGTGGTGACCCCTCCACATGGTTCCTTCTCATCTCTTTCCCTGTTCTTTCTTTTGAAATGAGGTTGCATCATCCCTAGGATAGCTTGTCTTTCCTTGGATTCTGACATCTGATTTGCCAGAAACACACACACACACACACAGAGATATACTCTGATAATTTTTGAGAGCTAGGCTGATTCTAACACAATAGTAACACCTCTGGTTAAGCAGCAAAGCTATTGGCCATGCTGTCTCTCTGGTTAAACTTTGCAGGAAAAATTCAGATCCCCACCGTCCCATTCCTTTTCAGTTTGGGGAGGAAATTTTCTCAAAAAAAATTTCCAAGCAAATTTATCTTCATCAAAAAGATCTACTTCTGTTTTATACCTTTATGTAGGATGGGACTACCACAACCTCCCAGAAGGATTTGGGGTTTTGAAGTTTATTTTGGGGTGAACCTTCTGCCTGACATTTATTTCTGTTACCTTCAACATCCTTGACATCTTGACTGACAAGCCCTCTTTAAAATCTACTTGTGAGGAACAGAGAAAGCTATTTTATTTCATTTTAAATATTCTAGAAATGTTGCAGTGATTATTTAGAACATGTATTCTATGGGGATTCCAAATTTAAAAAAATAACAAAGACCACATGAATCTGATGCAATTTAGACTTTGGGTAAGAACTGGAAACGTAAGGAGGAAGTAATGCCATGTAATAAAGAAGAGCAAACGAAACTAGAAGTCACTGGAGGGACTTTTTGGCAAATGCTGACTCTCCAGTTGAATTCAAAGATGAAGAAAAAGAATGCCTATGTTACAATGAAGTATAACAACTTTTTAGCTATACAGTATGAAGTTCCACTAATGGATTTCACTCCATCAGAAAGGAAAGTTCCATGTCACTTTCTGCTTATCAGCCACAGATATAATAGCTTGTAATTCTAATGGGAAATTAATCAGATGGCGGTGAAAATGAGTTTGCATAAAATTCGTTTACTTGAAAATAGAAGCCATCATATTTAAATCTGCAGTTAGCTAAGAAGTCATATCAAGATAGCACATAAGCACAGAGTACACTCCTAAATATAATTGGAAACAGCATTTCTTCAGTCAGTTAAACAGAAAGTTTGAAAATGAGAACAGTAATGTAATGGTTTCTCTTGGGATTAAATACATTTGAATGTAAGAATATCACAACTGCATTTGTAAATGTAAACAAGACTTACTTTAAATCATGCACTTACATCAATACTTTGAGAAATGGATTTCTATTTTCCATTAATGTAATCTTTAGACCCTAGCATTATGATGTTTCTAGAGTGCTTTTTTTTCCCACCTGTGATAATGGAAAGATTCTAAGCATATAAATACTCATGTTTTTCTTCCTCTGAACATCTGCGACTGTTTTTTAATTATACTACCAAACCAATAGATGCTCATTTTGAGCAAGGAAGAGTTACAGTGTTTTCTCTATGAAAAGAATTATTTCATTCAGTGAATTGTCATTGGAACACCTCATATCTTATTTAATCTTACTGAGCAATGTGGATTAAAAGACCACAACATAGTTATTATTGATTGGGAAAAATGTCTTTATTGCTGTACAGTATTCTCGATTTGGGAGAGGAATGAGTTTCATATGTAATTGGCTTTTGAGGAAAAAAAAAAGTATCAAAGAGTTTCAGGTCTGGAAAACAAAATGAATTTGTAGCCCAGGAAGTAAGAAGGACTTTATTAGGTTTTAATCATTAATAATTTCACCCTATTGTCCTGGGTATCATTGCTTTATGTCTCTTCATTAGGAAAGGGTGAAAAGAATTAGTTACAGATTAGCAAAAAAACTTAAATTTTGCATAAAACATAAGTCAGTGAATCTGCTATTTTTCTTAGATAATATTCATATCTTGAAATGAGATGATTTCTTTTTTTAGGAATTTTTAACATTCTGCAGGATTCTTTTTCTTTTTTAAAAAAAATTCTTTTATTTATTTTTTCCTTTATTATCCATAATTAGATACATTGAGTGAGCAAATAATGAGTTGGTATCCCCGGTTCCCTGATTCCTCTGTTCCATGTCCCCAATCAGCTGGGTATCATCCTCTGTGGGCAAACTGGATCAGCAGGGGGTTATGGATAGCCTAGGAATCAACCTGGTTCCACTCCCCTTTGTATGTTGTTACTGAGGGGGGCCATGGCTCTGGATATTCTCCACCATGACTCTTACAATCTTTCCGCCCCCTCTTCTGCTCAGTTCCCTGAGTCATGGTGGGTGAGTATTAAGGCTGCTTTATTGTTGAGGTCTTAGGTGCCTCTGTACTTCTGCTTTAGGTTGTGTTGAAAATCGTTGGTGTCTGTCTGGTTTATCCTGGGTTGGCTGATTGGCTGTGGTTATAGGTTTCTTGTTTATCCCACCGCTATCTGCGGGGTTCTATATGGATCTTCCACAGTAGGTCTGGTGTGGCTCATCTTTGTCAGGATGTCAGCTATTGGCCTGTGGCTCGTTGGTAGGGTTGGAAGTGCCACAGCTCTCTCGCTACCTTCTGAAAAATACAAATAGAATCTCCATCGGAGAGTGAGATCAGTATAGGTTACCTGTGATAAACATTTCTGAATTGGCTAGATTCTCTTGTTAGTGGCCTCTTTGTAAGTTACTTATAAAGTGCATCTCTCTTTGGGGTCCCAAGATTTTGGTTCCCGGTGCATCTTGTCCTGAGTCCCCAGTTCCAGTTAAGGGCTCCCTGTCACTGAGTGGATTACTTGGCCGAATTACAAGCTGTTGATTGCCTCCGCTAGGCTTTGGCTCCTCCATTGCATAAGCGTTCATTTCTTGATTCGCTGTTCTCTCCCAGTAGGAGATGTGTTCAAGCCTACTCATGGAAGCAGGTTGCGTTTCATATCGGTGGTTGAGATGATTTCTTTATGGTAAAGATTGCTATACTCCTCTATAATGAGGAGGATTTTTTATTATTGTGTCTGTCAGGGTCTAACCAGGAGGTAGGTCTCACACATTAATTAGAATGGAAAAGTTTGATATGCAAAAGTTCATCTTTAAGGAGAAATGGAGTGACAATTAATAAAAAGGATCATAAGCAATGTAAGACCCATCCATAGAAAGACGACCCAGAAACTCAAGGATGCAATATTGCATCTCTCCCATAACCAAGCCCAAACCACAGACCTTTAGAAAATGATAGTCACAAATGCCAGAGGAGTTCCCTGGTGCCTTCTAGGCAGAATTGGCTAAAATGTGCTTTTAGAACTTGTAGAAAATCTACCCTTTAGAATTATTGGGGACATTATTTATAAGGATGTGAGTGCTCTGAAGCACTTTCACCTGGAAGAGGAGCCAGGGAATCTACTGGATGGGGGTAGGGGGTTGGATGCACCATTGGGATCTTCCAGAGTCAGTCACTAAGAATGCAGTGTAGCACATGTTCTGGACATGTTAGAAACGTCCTAAGATTTAGAAGCTGGGCACTGGGTAAGCCACAAACATTGTAGAGGCTAGAGGAAGAGACGCTTCCTGTGCTGCAGGAACGTGTTAGGAGCTCAGTGAGTGAGAAGTCATTGTCAATTTTCATACCTCAGAAGCCAGCTGAGAAAGTACACAGCATTTTTTTCTCAGCCATGGTCCTTCTGAGGTTGTCTACTGACAGCACTTAGCATCTTCTGCCTTGCCAAGGAGAAAAATAAAAGCATGTGTAAAGCTCTCAGCTTCTTTTTATGCCCAGGAGGCATTAAAGAATAGACTTGGAACTGTGAAGCAATAGCGGATAATGGTAACGTCTGTGGTCTTATGGTCCTGAATTAAACTGGATTTTTTTTTCATCACTAGAGTTATATCCCTTGAGACCACCCTACTCTTTTGGTCCCCAGTCTTTCCTGGAATCATGTCTATAATCTATTCAGTTCAACGAAACATGGGCAATTCAGTCAGGACACAGGGGTCAGGGATTGAGCACTCTTTCCTGAACCCCAATAATACCTCGTTACAGTGGTTCCAAATGTTGAGAGTGTCTGGCTCATATCCAGTAATATTAGTTACTTTCAGTATAAAGGAAAACTTCTTACAGTCACATGGACTGGCTCAGATTCCTCTGAATAGCAAACAAATATTTTTATGCCATAATTATTATTGAATTTTTAGATTATTGTGTAAGGCAGACATATAAAAGCAAACTCTAAAGTTTGAATGATATGAGGTCTCAAACATAGATTGCTGCATATTTTCACTCAACTATAGACTCTTCACAACTGTGATACTATTGCTCCAATCGCTCTGTGCCTTTCTACCAGGTCTGGGTTTCCACAGAAAGGCTTCATTGAATCTGTATATGACCAAAAAAATTCTTTTTATTTACTTAGAAATTTAATCATCCTCATTGGAGTTATGCTGACCATTGTGAATGATTTTTAAAAATCTTACTTTTTGTTTGTTTTTCATCATTTTTGCCCTGATTTTTATTTCTCACGTGCCCTATTTCTATCTCTGCTTGCAATATTAAAGGTGACGTAGTCATGGAATATTTTCCTTTTTAAAATTCCTGGTCCTCAAATGATAGCATGTGTATGGAATTCTGTTGATTCCACCACAGTGATATTAACAGTAATGGAAAGTTGAGGTACTGGCCCTTCCCTGTGGTTCCAGTCCTTGGGAAGTGAAAGCGGGTAAACCAGGAATTCAAGGCTAGTCTGGGCTATATGGGACCTCACATCATTATACAGTGGAGCAAAGACTGCCTTTGCAACTGTACTAACTAATAGAGACAGGCAAAATGAGTCTAGTCACAGGCCTTCCACATTTACAAGATTATCTTGAGGAGTTAGGGAGATAGTTCAGTGAACATGAGTGCTTTCTGCAAGTATGAGGGCCTAAGACTTCCTGACTTTGTTTTCCCAGGACCAATGCACACAGTTTAGCATGGCCCCTCACACCTATAACCCAGGTCCTGTGGGGATCAGAGACTGGGAAATTACTTGGCTTGCACACACACACACACACACACACACACACACACACACACACACACACTTCCGTTCTGCAATGAGAAAGATACTCACCTCAAGAAAATACACAGATGAGTGACAGAGGAAGAGGGCTCAGTGTTCTCCTTTGACCTCCACATGCCTGCAAGCACATCTGCCCATCCAAGTGCATACACCATAAATCTCACCACAATCACCACATATAATCCACAAGCAAAAAAATTACCTTGAAATGGTTTAGAAACTTAAATGTAAAGTACAAAACTATAAAACTTCAAGAAGATAACATGGGAGAAAATATTGAATTTGGGATTCATGGTGATTTTTTTTTAGATAAAACAACAAAGGTACAATCAAATGGACGAAATGATTAGTAAGTTGAATTATTTTATGAAATGAAACACTTATGCTCTGAGAAATAGAATTATCATGAAAATGAGAAGACAAGCCATAGAATAGGAGCACATATTGGCTAAAGATACATCAGCGAAAGATGTGCTTCCAAAATACAGAAAGAACTCAACAATGAGAAAATGAAAACTTGATTTTTAAAATATGTTTAAAGATCTGAACAGACATTCCACTGAAGAAGATATATAGATGACAGGGAGGAAAATGAAAAATAAAGATATTCAAAATCATATATTGTTAGAAAATGACCGGTTGAAACAAGGAGATATCACTACACACCTGTATAAATGGCCCACATTCAAAAGACTGGAATTACCAGGTGCTGCTGAGGACATCAAGAACAGAATGGCCATGCATTAGCAGTATATATAAGAAATGGTACCCATCTTTATTAGACACTTTAGTACTTTCTTAAAAACTACACATGCTATTTAAACTAGCAGATCTAGCAATGGTGTTCATCTGTATTTACTCATTTTGGAAACATATCTACACAGAGACCTACTAATGGCATTTAATAGAGCTTTGTTAATTATTACTGAAACTTGGAAGCAAGCAGAATGTCCCTCCATTGCTTAATAGAAACTAGGATATCCAGGATCCCCTGCCACAAGGACTAATATAGACAGCCCACGGAGGAGGATATCCAACTGATCGGGGATGGGGAGGGGGGAATTGGGGATAACAACTCATTATTTGCCCACTAAATAATGTAACTCATTATGGACAATAAATACATATTTAAACAAAAGGTGTGCATCTCCAAAAAAAAAAAAAAAAGAAAAAAGAAAAGAAAAACATGGTGCATCCAGACACTGCATTGTTTTTCAGTACTTAAAGGAATGGACTAATGAGCTATTAGAACACACAGTGGGTTTCCTATCTGAATTCATTGTCCAGATTCACTCTTACATCCCCTTATTTACTTATATGGAGACCACTAGAAAGGACCAGGAGGTGACGAGAAGTGGGACCCAAGGAAACAGCTAGTGTGAAAGTGGAAAGGAACCATGGGAGGGAGAGGGCACAACGTATGGAGAGGGAAAAGAGGTGAAAGAGAAGCAGGGAATTTTTGAAAATGCAGCCTAATGAAATCTTATTCTTTGCTAGTTAAAAATTCAAAAATAAGACACAAAGAAACTTAAGCGCCTAATACGAAATAAAGGAAGCCAACTTAAAAAGACTTCTCACTCACTGTATGTGTGCAGCTATCTGGCATTCTGGAACAAATGGAGACAAAATGATAGAGACATTGAAAAGATCTGTGGTTTTCAGGGATAAAGGTAAGAAGGGGAGATATAGGCACAGAACACAGGGTATTTTACACTTTGAGACTATCTTGAATGACATCACATGCATTCATTTTTTAAAATATATGCTTAATTTCATAAAGTACTCCAGAGTGAGGCCTGCTGTAATCTGTGTGGACCAAGTGATAATGACGTGTCCATGTAGGTTCATTGGTGGTAACAAATTAAACTCCCTGATTGGGGATAGCAATGGAATGGTGACAAGAGTATATTTGAGAAATCTCTTTACTTTCTCTTTCATTTTGAACCTGAAATTGCTCTGAAAATAAAGCTTCTTAATTACATAACCAATTAGAAAGTGCACAGATCTATCTACTTTGAAGTAGATGGTCTATTTTTCTTTTACAGGTCATCAAATTTAGGAATGTAAACTGTAAATTTTTATTTGTATACTCAGTTCAGGTTCCTGATGTATTTTACAATAGGAACTATTATCTTTGACAGTTTTACGCAAATTCTGCTTGAGTTTGGGGTCAGTCAGTTCAAGAGGATCAAAATTAAAATTTCTGCTCCACACTAATAGTGCTTAGAGTTCTTCAGGGCACAGATGTCTCATTTTGGAATGGAGGATTGGCAAACATGGATACCCATTCCTCATTTGGCCTCTGCTTTGACCACAGAGAAGGTCAATGCCACATTTTCTTCATTGTCCATTTTCATGGGTCAAAACTGCATTTCAGATTCACGTTCTGCAATTTTGACAGGGGAGTAACACCATTCTAGGAAGGTGTTACAAGTGGATACAAGAGCTACTACGAACATTGTATTTTAGTATTCAATGATTTTTTTATGGAATTGGATTTTTGTTGAAAATATTTTTTTCTCTACATATTATGTTATATTTCTCAAAGTAGTTTCAAATATTATATTCTCATTCAATTTATTATAAGTCATACCCCATCTCTCCTTTTCACTTTCCTCTTTCTCCAAGGAATCCTTTCTTAAATAACAACAAAACAAGCAAATAAAAAACAACATAGAAGTCCAGGGAGAAAACTATGAAATTTACTGCAAAAATCAGTCTCTGAGAGAGCACAGTAATTAACATCAGTGACCTGACTTATTCAAAGTTGATCAGCTATCAGAACTGACCTCCTTGAAGGGTTGATTGACTTAACACAAATAACTGTTCACTTATTAAAAATTCAACAACCATACTTTAAAATATGCTGTTTAAGTAGGGAATATTTTGTTGTGAAATTGTCATGTAATATGCAAAATCAATGCCATCTGGTTGTTTTATGACTTCTGCAGACGCTCAGGTATCTGGGTGATAAACAGCCAACATCTAGCAGTTGGTATAAGCAGCCTGAAGCAACTCTTTTATTTTCAACCTGGAGATCATTCAAACTTTCAAGACTGGGAACAAGGGAACCATTCTGCCTGCATTAGCTACCTGGGAGCTGTGATTAACAAACGAATGTGTCTTTGGTATGTGTGTGAGCATATGAGTGTGTATGTGTGGTTTGTAATTTGTATTTTGCATATCAAGCAAGAGGGCCCCAAAAGGCAAGGATCAAGAATATGTAACTCATTTTCCATTAATTTCTCTCCTTCTGCTAAATTGTCATATTTTATAATTGAGAAATTTCTCACATCTGTAGTCACGAATCTTCTCCCTCCCTGTCTCTCATCTCCTGATTCTTCTCTTCCTCCCTGTTTATTATTTACCTGATTTTTTTTGGACAAGAGAATATAAATTCACAACTCTAAAGTTATTTCTATAATATCTAAATTTGAGGAAATCATATTTGAATAAAGAAAGTAATTAGTTTGTTGAAATAATTTGGGGCAGTTATTTTTAATCTTTTTACTCATGCATGTAATATGCAATTGATAGTATTCATCTTGGAAATATTAGTCTCAAAGTGGGTTGTTTGCCAAGACCTGGATAATTCTCAATGTTCATAATAAGAAAACTATTGTACTTTAAATATGAAATAACTCCTGTAGGCTAGTGTGTTGAATGTTTGGTCTTCAACTGGTGTCACTATTTTGAGAGGTAGTGGAAATTTTACATTTTGGGGCTTAGCTAGAGAAAATAGATTACAAGGAGCAGATTGCAAATTTTGAAGGTTATAAGTAATCCCTGGTTTCTTCCTCCTCCTCTTATTCTTGGCTACCATGAAGTTAACAACCTTTACCACAGGCTTCCTCCACCATCAAGTTCTGTCTCACTGCAGGCCCAGAAATACAAACCCAAGTGACTATAGATTGAGCTTCCCAGACTGTGAGCCAAAAGGAATCCTTCCTCCATAAACTGCTTTAATCAGGTGTTTGATTGCAGCAATATTAAACCAGCACAAGGACACTTCAGCTTTGTTGAGGTGATATATTGGGTGACTCTTGCTTTCTTCAACTGCCATGCGTTTTCCAAGCATCCTTTCATATTGACATAAAGGATTGTGATGCTTGGAAGGGCTCCTCCTATGGCCATTTTAGTCAAAATTAATTTGAATATATTTTCAAGATTATGGCTCAATGCTTAGCTTCGTGGCTGAATTTCTGTGTTCTAATATTTGTGTCTTAACATGTGCACATACATACATACGATTATGATGAATTTGCTGTCATAGTAAGGGTGTAAGCATTATTTCTGTAGATTTCTGTCCTGCCAAAGTGTTTACAATAAATTATTTTTAACGAATTCCCATTTTTAGCACACTCCAGATATCGTTCATTGTTCTTCGTGCCACGCAGATTTAACCCGTTTAGTAGAGGGTGTTGAATATGTTCAATTGTTAAAGTTCATGATCACAATACAGGAGTGTGGGGTGGCACCTTCATAGCTCTAGGTATGTGATGAACCATCAGTCATTCTGTGCTAATTGGTTCCTCTCCTATAAAAAGCGTGGCGATGATCTTTGCTTTACAAAATCTTCGGGTTTAGATGAAGATATATTTAACTAAGGTACAAAAGTTATCAATTTTTTTTTTAAAGTTAACACTTTGCATCAGGTTTTAGGTGGGTGTTGGGGAGGACTGAACTCTGTCATCAGGCTTTGTGTATAATAAACTTTAAACAAGAAGTCATCTCCTCTTCCCTGAGCATGGTACATTTTAAAAGAATCTGTGTATTTTAAACTTAAGCCTAATTCAGTTTTCCAGTGTATCTCTTTTGAAGCCAAGATTTGAAAGATTCTAGTTAAAGTTTAGACTAACTGTTAAGTATTTGTTTGGAATTACTTTGAAACAAATATTCCATTTGGAACTATGATTTTTCATTTTAAAATATGTGTCAATTTCTAAGAGGTTCGGTAGGTTTATTTTTTTAATCTTTCTATTCAACCTGTGTCTTCCATGTCTGTAGGCTCTTCCTAAGATGTATACTTTGTTTTTTTCTCAAGATATCTGTCCACCCACTCTTCACCTCCATCTGGAACCCATTTCTTCCACTGAACATTACTACCACCAACAGAACTCTATCATAACTATCTACTCAGGACTTGGCAACTTTATTTGGAAAGTTTGCCACCAAGTTCTTCATTCGCTATCTGTGGACTGCACTGATGTCCTGGGAATTAAACACAATTACGCTTGTCAAGCCCTATTTTCTTTAAATGCAGAAAATAACAAAGTGACAACATGTACTCACTTAAGTGATGAAATCACACCTGCACTATGTTCATTGGTCCCTTGGTTCCAGCATAGACTTTACTCAAGGAAATGGGGAGGAGTCACACCAGGTCTGGGTGATCTCTGTTTTTCATCAAAGTGTAAATACCTCCTAATAAATATATACTTTTCAGGATAACCTTGGAGTAGTTTGTGATGGCGAGTGGGACATGAAAGAAGAATCTCTGTAACCACACTCTTTCAAGTGAGCTCTACTCAGCCCACATGGGCGGGGGCTGGGTGTTAACTGCATGCACTCAAGGCACATTGCAAGTGGGGGTGACATTTATAATTTATAATTATACATTTATAATTTCACTGACTCACTTTCTGTTTTTTGGTGGTCAGCCTAACCAAATTCATGGAGAAGAAAAAGAATTCCAGTTGGGGGAAGTGACCCATGACCTTAACTTTAAATCTTACTTGGAAGCAGTATAATAATAATAATTAAAACAAATTGTACTTTAAAAATTCTAGGATGAATGACACCTCAATCTCTCATAAAAAATTAAAAACAAAATTAAAGTTTGTTTAATAAAAATCTATCTTTAAACAACTAAAGATGGTAGGAGCATAATCATTTAAAATAACATAACACTTTCATATTTATTTATTTGCTTTTGTGAGATGGAGGGGGGACAGAGAAGAAGACAGTGAAGAAAGGGGGAAGGAGATAAAAAGGGTTGAGGGAGAGAATGTGTGTGGGGGGCACACCAAGGCCTCTTTTCCCTGCAAGCAAAACAGACACTTGCACCACATTTTTTTCTGCCTGATTCACTTGAGAACTGCACCCGGGTCAGCAGGTTTTGT
The DNA here is from genome assembly GCA_004024765.1 of Zapus hudsonius. Classification (NCBI taxonomy): domain Eukaryota; kingdom Metazoa; phylum Chordata; class Mammalia; order Rodentia; family Dipodidae; genus Zapus; species Zapus hudsonius. The sequence continues at coordinate 2,821 of PVHP010004477.1, read as the reverse complement.
AAGCACGTTACTATAACCCCTGAGTCATCTTCTCAAACCTATCACAGACTGGTTTAAGGGCATTTATCTTGTTCTGGTACATTCATCTATAGATGTTAATTATTGACTTCTGGGATCTGTAAAAGTGTGCACTTTGAACACTAGTTTCAGTTCTGGCTTAGAAGTATGCTTGGGTGCCACAGTTTATTTCTTCACATCCATGGAAGATTAAAAGGAAGACTGAAGCATCGGGTGGAGCTAGACCCTACACTGGACACTTGGGCCAACACGGAAGCCCCATGAGGTAAAACGATCACACATTTCAAACTCATTAGGTAAAAGTCACACTTGGCTATTTACTGTCTGCAGCAGCAACAGTCAAGATCATAACAGCATCTAATACAAATAAAAGATTAAATCTTCCAACATTTCATAGAATTTCAAGGAAACTGAAAGTTTACCAAAAAAGCCCAAGCAGAGTTCTTGCTGTTGAAAGTATTTTCACTAAGAATAATTATATTATTTACTAAATTGTATATTAAATTTTACCTTTATGCCTAACCCTGAGTTAGGATCAGGAATACAAGAGTTCATCTTGAAGTCATGTTACATCCAAGTTATATGATGTTATTCATATGCTCAGCCGTTCTTTGGCATGGCCAGCTAGACATAATTTAGAGCTGATCCTGAGGAAGATACACAAATTGTGTCAATAAAGGAGGAAATTCTGAAGAAAAGGGGAATATTCAGAAAGTTATACGTGAGAGAGAACATAATGTATCTTGGAAAGTACACACTTATTAACTGAGATTTACACTTTTATGGAAAGTAATCAGAGATTATCAAGGTCAGGTATGTCCTATTGATCAGCCTCCTTGAGGAACCTCGTTCCTATAACCACTGGATTCCCTAGTGGTTAATAAGTGCTTCTTGTCACCATTCAAGTGACTGTACTTTGTTAAATGTTGTGTGGTTCCAGTCATTCTTTAGTATGTTTTCCTAAATATGGTGGCCTCAATGAATCACATGTGCACATCCGTGAGGAGAAGCACCATGAACATTAATTCCTAAAAATGAAGTTTATAGTGCGTCTTCACTTCCCGTTGCCATGGGTAGAATATATAAGAGCAGAGTTTTAGACATGAGAGATGCCTTTCAGAGATGGGAAAAGTGAAATCTAAAAGTCCTTGAAGTAACTTACCCAATTGATCTGGTGGGTCCTTGCCGTGGAAGCACAGATATCGCCTTGGTTATTTGCTGGTGTGCAGTCAAGTTCATTGGCCTAGGCTGGTTCAGGGCTATGAGGGAAGTGGGCAGACTTCTGACTCCTGCTGTCTTCCATGTTGACATGATTCCTTCACTTCTAATGGGAGCTGGTTGGTGAAGGTGCGGAAGAGACAGCTTAGGTCTGGAAATGCCAGGGCACACCTCTCTCTCTCTGCAGCTGCCACTTTATCTCTGTGGAAATAACAACCTTGTTCCTCAGAGAGAAAGAAACTCCTAGATTGTAGAAAGACAGAAAATGATGATGACACGGTCTTCTGTTGGCGTTCAGGTGGTTGATGATCTCTTGATTTAATCATCATTCATCTTTTCTCTGTGTAGAAAATTTCCAGTTTGAATTTTTAGAAGCTCAAATCAGAAAGGCTATGTGAAGTAGAAAAATTGAGGAAAGAGAGGGCAGCCAGTTACTGAGGCACACACAGAAATGAGATTTAGGAAATCAGTCAGCATTGTTTATCAAGACACCTAATAACTGATTATTTTACTTCGGCTTATTTGAATCCTTATACAGATAACTAGAAAATTTGGGTTTCTCCTAAGAATCTACTAATACATTTATCTCTCCTCAAGTATTGGGCAATTGTGAAATAATAATATAATTCTGACGTGGATTGGCTTTGTAAAATCCTTTCTCTGATAAAGTACTGACAAAGGGATGAGCTAGAATGGTGTCTTTTTATATAAGGCCCTATTGGCCCCTCCTTATCCATATCTGAGCATTTATAATGTGCTATGTGTACATAAGTAGTCAGGGAAAAATGGTGGGAAATCCAGTCGGAAATGCTTTAGAGGAAGAGGGAGTTGGAATTATCCTGGGAATCAGAAAGGACTGTGGGTATCATTTTTAAAAATTGATAACCAAAGATTAGGGTGTAATTTCCATGGAAGTGATGAAGACTGGAAAAATAAGGATGGCTGAGAAACAAACTTGGGAACTACCCCCACATATATTATTTATTTATTCAGATAGAAATTAATATCATAAGAGAAATGTATGCAGCCACTAATATGAGCCAGACATTTGAGTATGCCTTGCTCATCCAATCCTTGTAATCTCTTGTGGTATGTGTCCTGGTTATTCCTATACAGGTGAGAGAACTGTCATAGCTTAGTTTTCTTTTGTTTCTTTTTATTATTTTTTAATATTTTATTTATTTTCAAGGAGAGAGAGAGAGAGAGAGAGAGAGAGAGAGAGAGAGAGAGAGAGAGAGAGAGCACCAGGGCCACCACCTTGTGGGTCTGGCTTATGTGGGTCCTGGGGAATTGAACCCGGGGCCTTAGGCACTGGAGGCAAGTGCCTTAACCGCTGAGCCATCTCACCAGGCTTTGTTTCTTAATCTTTGTTTCTTAATCAAGAAGAATGGCCCTGGCAAAGCAAGCTGCTCCCTTTTCCTGTAGCGTGCACAGAACCGCTCAAGGAAAGTCAAGAGTACCATGGCAGAAACACACGGTGATTGCCTTTAAAGCAGGGAGAAAGAATCTTTGAAAGTTTGTTTCTGCTTAAGGGACCCAGAAGTTGCTGACATTTACTTGGAAGCAAGCAAAACAGATGTCCCCA